>SNQJ01S0007718.1:94683-122129 GCA_010110895.2 Picea sitchensis
ACAACACTATGGAATCATAGGCTTGGACACATGAGTGAGAAGGGGATGCAGATACTTCACAAAATAAATTTGTTGCCAGATCTTAAACAAATTGACTTGGATTTCTGTGAGCATTGTGTTTATGGAAAACATAAGAGAGTCATATTTCTCAGAGTCATAAAAGAAAAGAAGAGTGAAGGGTTAGAGATTTTGAGTACAGATGTATGGGGACCATCTCAGGTATCATCTCTTGGTGGAACTCATTATTATGTTACATTTATTGATGATGCACCTAGAAAAACTTGGGTTTATTGCATTCGAGAAAACTCTGATGTTTTTTATACTTTTAAGAAATGAAAATATTTGGTTCAGAATGAGACAGGAAAAAGGTTGAAGTGTCTCAGATCAGATAATGGAGGTAAATATTGCAGCAAGGAGTTTGATGATTACTATTCATACCATGGGATTCGTACAGAGAAGACAAATCCATGAAAACCACAAGAAAATGGTGTGTCATAAAGGATGAACATGAAAATCATGGAGCATGCAAGGAGTATGAGATTGCATCTTGGTTTTCCCTTATAGTTCAAGGAAGATGTTGTAGATATTGCTATTTACTTAATAAATAGAGGACCTTCAAGCTCTTTGGATGGTATAGTTCCAGAGGAGGAATGGACAAGTAAAAAGGTAAACTATTCTTTTTTTAAGACTTTCGATTGTGAATCATTTGTCCATATTGATAAAGAAAATCGAACAAAGCTTGAGAAAAAATCTAAGAAGTGTACCTTTATTAGATACTATGTTAATGATTTTGGTTATCGCTTATGGGATTATGAAAATAAAAAAGAATCATTAGGAGTAGAGATTTCATATTCAATGAGAATGTCATGTACAAAGATAAGTTGGATGGAAAGATACACGAAAAAGAAAAACCATAATACATAGTTCTTGATGATATTACTGAAAAAGAAACTCCAAAGGTACCAAAAAATCAAAATGTACAACAACAGGAGCAACATGTACCTCAAAATCATGCAAGTGTTGTTAGAAGATATAACAAGTTAAGTAGAACCCCTAAACAATACTCTCCTTCAATGTATTTTTTATTGTTTATTGATTTTGGTGAACCAGAATGTTATGAAGAGGAAATGCAGGTAGACACTAAAAAGGAGTAGGAGCAAGGAATGAAAGGGGAAATGGATTTCCTAGTAAATAACCAGACTTGGGATTTATTTCAGTTTCCTATAGAAAAAAGAGGATTACAGAATAAATGGGTTTACAAGTTGAAGGAAGAAGATGGAGGCAAAAAGTGGTACAAGGCTAGACTTGTTGTAAAGGGGTTTGCATAAAACAAAGTTATATATTTTGATGAAATATTTTCTCATATTAGTAAAATGAATTCAATTAGGACTATTTTAAGTCTTGTGGAAGTAGAATATTTGCATCTTGAAAACTTAGATGTAAAAACAACTTTTCTCCATGGGGATTTGGAGGAAGATATGTAGCTACCAAAGGGGTATGAGGTCAAAGGGAAGGAAAATTTAGTATGTAGGTTGAAGAAGATCTTCTATGGTCTAAAGCGATCTCTGAGGCAGTGGTATTTGAAGTTTTACAGGTTTATGATAGAACAATGTTATAGTAGATGTCATTCTGATCACTGCGTTTATTTTGAAAGGATAGAAAATGGAAGCGATATTATCTTTCTATTATATGCATATGACATTCTTGTTGCATTGTCTAATATGAAGGATATAATTGTGCTCAAGAAGAAATTACATAATTCATTTGCGATGAACGATTTGGGTTCCGCAAAGAAAATCCTTGGTAAGAGAATAACAAGAGACAAGAAAAATTGCAAATTGACATTGTCTCAGGGTGAGCACATAGAGAAGGTGTTGGAGAGGTTTAGAATACAGAATACAAAACCAGTTAATACACCTTTGTCCAACCATTTCAAATTGACTAAGGAAATGTGTCCAAAGACACATAAGGAGATATAATACATGTCCAATGTCCCTTATTGATTAGTAGTTGGCATCTTGAAGTATGCGATGGTTTTCACAAGACCAGATATTTCACATGCAATGGGGGTTGTGAGAAGGTATATGAACAATCTAGGTAAAGAAAATTGGGAATAAGTAAAGTGGATTCTCAGGTATTTGAGAGGTACCTCTACTCATGCATTATGTTTTGGAGGTTTAGACATTGTTCTACGGGGATATGTTGATTGAGATATGGAAGGTGATAAAGATACCATGAGGAGGACCACAGGGTATGCTTTTACTATAGGTGGAAAAACAATAAATTGGATTTCGAAACTGCAAAAGGTTGTTTCATTTTCAACAACATAGGTAGAGTATGTTGTTGCTACAGAGGCTAGTAAAAAGATGATTTGGTTACATAGGTTTATGGAGGAATTGGGAAATAAGCAGGAGAATAACATGTTGTACTGTGATAGTGAGAGCGCTATTCATCTTGCAAATAACTAATCCTTCCTTTAGAATACTAAGCATATACATCTTAGGTACCATTTCATACGATCTGTCTTGGAGTATGGACATTTGAAGTTGGAAAAGATACACACTAGACAGAATAATGCAGACATGTTAACAAAGGGAGTAATTAAGGAGAAACTAAGTTCCTTCTCTGTTTCACCTGGTATTCAAGAATGAAGGTGACGATGAGAAATTTTCTAGGTCCAATAAGGATAATAGTCCAACATATACAACATCGGTGGATTTGTTGATATCAGTCTCCAAGTGGGAGATTGTTGGTTGTGGAGCCTGATTATTTTCCTGATTCAAAGGTATTTGTTTTCAACCGTATTTATACTCCATGAAGACTTGACACCCTAGAAGAATGTACACTCCTCCACATGGGCGAGTGTAGGGAGGGTTACCCCCTCTGCAGGGTTCAGGGGCAAGAAGGCCCTTGACGGGGGTTCAAGGGACAACATTCCCCGATGGGGGTTTGGGGGCGAAGCCCCTGAAGGAAAAAAATCCTTGCAAATTTATAGTGTAATTTCATAATAAATCTGGACATTTCATTATATGGTCACAGATCTGATGGTATAAGTTATGTAAGGTTTTTCTTACCTCGAAGACAACCCTATATTATGATGGAAATGTATTGTGGATATGTATCATTGTGAATATTGTATTCTGAGTGAGGATATTGTGAGAGAAAGAAGAGGAAGTTACAATGGTTGTGTTGTAGGTTGTATTTATTCATTTGTTGGATAATAATAAAGGAAGGACTTGGAAATTTCTCTGGTGGATGTAGCTCACACTTGGTGAACCATGTATATATGTGCCTCTATTGTATTGTTTATCTTCTGTGTTTTATTTTATTGCTCCGCGATCTTTTTTTTCTAACATGAAGGAGGATATGAAGAATATGACCTTTCAACTGAACTAGAATAAGGGAAAAGAGAAGAGATATTTTTTTTGGTGTACGTTATGTATGACATAAGGACATCATAAGAATGAATGCCAAACTTTTTCACTATACTTGGAAGCAAAGGTGTCAAACCCCTTTCCAAAAAGAGGACCATGATGTGAGATTTGTAAGATAGATGGATATGATCCATATCATTTACCAATGATGCAAAAGTATAAGATATTGAAAAAAAGTTCGTATTGCAAATCATTGGGTCATGATGATAAGGACTGTAGAACACTGGAACTGATGAGAGAAATAACTTTAGACACATACATGGTGCAAGTAGAGATGATGATAGGGAAAGTTGCACTGTAGTTCAAAAATGTGCCACCACCATTAAACCTCATGTAGACATGGTACAACAATGTGAAACCATAGTATAATCCCACGCAGTATAACTAGGTACCCTAATACAATGCACCATGAGGATATAGAAGTGGATTTGAAGGTGGGGGATGAGGAAGAGGAGGATTTGGATGAGGCAGAGGGCCAATAGCATGCCAAAACTTCCAACAACCAGGACATTACACAAGGGATTGTCCACTTCCACCTATGACATGCAGGTATTGTTGTGCAACAGACCATGACAAAGAATACTTCCCAATACTCTTGGAAAAAATATAGGAAAAAAAGAACCAAAACAATCAAAATGTCTAGTGGATTTCTAAAGAATCCCATGATGATGGGAAAAACATCAATATAGTCACTCAATGAGGCACCAAGATAGTAGATGATACAAAAAAATAAGATCCAACTCAAAACCAATGGCTAAAGAAAAATATTGAGCTACAAAAGAATTTTGATGTGCGGAAGGAAAAGGAAACATTTAAGGAGGTAAGACACGAGATTTTTAAGGAGAAAATTACATCTACATTAGTTGCACAACAAAATCAGGACCCACCAATGTATTAGATGCCATCTTCAATGGATCACGCCAGGAAAGGACAACCTTTAGACCAATTAAGTACCATAAAACGTTTCTATAATCCTTTGTTAAGTTATTGAACTATTCATCATCCATTAAGGTCTTATAGAATTTTACAGAAAGATGTGACACAATGGTCAAAAGAAAATTAGAGAAGAAAGAACTCAATTATCTCCATACAAGAAGAAGAACAAGCAAGGAATTAAGTCTAAATTCCAACTTTGGGGATTTCAATATGGGGGATATAATACTTGATTTATCCTCTAAAGTAAATCTCTTTCCTAAGAAGACATGGCACTGTATGAGGGAACCCACATTAGGCTATTCACCTATCCAGTTAAAACTAGCAAATCAACATAATGTGTTACCAATTAGAAGACTTAAAGGTATGACAATAGACTTGGATGGAGTGAGCACTGTGGCATATTTCAAAGTGAAAGAGATAGTCTATGGCACAACACCCTATCCAAAACTACTTGGATTGGATTAAGAATTTTATAACTAGGATGTAATCAACTTGAAGAAAAGGAAAATGACTTTTGAATCAGGCAAATATAGAGTTATTTCGCCCCTGGATCCTTTAGAAGGAGAAAATTATGTAGAGGCAACTTGTTTGGATTTAAAATAAATAAATCAATTATACAAAACCACTGCACAACATAGATGATTTCAGGGGATAAATTTCTCTCATGGGCTAATTTTCCATGGTTTTTCCCAAAAAATATTCGCTATTCTAAAAATGATTCGCCCAAATTCTATAGGATAATATTATTTTACCTCAAAAATCATCAAAATTTTATACAAACTATAGAGCCTTATAAAATCCTTAGAAATTTGAATATTTTTACAAAAGTATCACCAAACATTTATAGTTTGGCATATGAAGGATTAGTAAAAGATTTGCCAAAGGGTTCTACATTTTAAAATAAATTTCCATCTTTAAAATCATTCTGCACAATAATATGATTATATTGAAATTAACTATGGATGGGGTACTAGGTTGAAGAATTACATCATGTTCCTTCAGACTGAACACAGGTCTGGAGAATTGGAAGTAGAGAGTACATGAAGTCTCCACAAAGGTGCACAAGAATATACTATGAAGTAAGGTGGGTTGGCACATAGATAAGGGAAACTCTAAGTTTTCATGGGTTGGGTAACAAATGATGATAAACAATTTATGAGGAGGAAGTTTTGTAAAATCATTGGTTGTTATCGCTAGATATTGTACTCAAAGAAACACCTGCATTAGGGTGGGGTGTGGACAAAGAAACAATTCAGAATTGCTCAGTGTAAGGGGTGTGGACAAAGAAACAATTCAGGACTGGTATCAGTGTAAACGGATACTGTGCATTATATTTGGTGTAGAACATGGGAGAAATACATTGCAGATGTATGATAGGTGAAGAAGGCCAAGTGAGAACCTAGAGAAATGCATAAAACATTGGAGGATGACACCACCAAAGGAATGGCCTCATCACTTCATTCATACATTGGAAGGGATCTCAGGGAACTGGTACATAGACTAGGAGATGCGCAGAGGTACTATAGAATGGACAATATTATAGCATAATTTTGTGGTAACCTTCTCATTTGAGCATGAAAACCCCTATATTGACTCATCCTTGAATTTGATACATGGAGTGATATTTTTTGATGAACTAGAGGTCGAAATTATAACATAATCTCAACAATAGAATAGACAGACAGTCAAATAATTACTCTCATGTTATCATGTCGAAGAGGAATCACTATATGAAGATGATACACACAACATTCAAATCAATGATATTGAAGGAAAGAGAGAGGTGGAAGGTCCATCTCTGGAGTTAGAGGAATTTGTTGCACCAATCAATGTCAAGAAAGTCAATATTGGAACAAAAGAATATCTGAAAATGGAAAGCATTGCAGACTACTGGGATGAGTAGACACTAGAAAGGATAACATAGTTACTGCATGAATACAGTGACCTGTTTCCACCCACCTTTACATAGATAAAATTAATATCAAGTGATATAGTTGAGTTGAAAATACCCCTAAAAACAAATGCTAGACCTATCAGACAGAGACCATATAGGATGAATCCGGTGTATAAGAAAAAAGTGAAAGAAGAAATTGACCAAATATTGGAATTTTCCATAATAGAACTAATGGATGAATTTGAATGGATCAGTCCCATGGTAGTTCGAGAAAATGAGCAAGGGGGGATCGGGATTTATATAGATTTAAGGAAATTAAATGGTGCTTTCTTACATGATCCTTTCCCTACCCCTTTCACAGATGAGGTCTTGGAGAATATGGGAGGCCAAGAAGCATATTCATTCACATATGGATTCTCAGGTTACCATCAGATCAAAATAGCTCCATAGGACAGATATAATACTACCTTTTCTACAGAATGGGGATCCTACCAATATACAATCATTCCCTTTAGATTGAAGAATGCACCAACTATCTTTTCAAGGGTGTTCATAGATGCTTTTAAGAAGTTCATACATTGGTTTTTAGAAGTATATCTATATGACTAGACTGTCTTAAGTCTTTTGAAATATCATGTAGAAGTATGAAGACTAATGTTGGAAAGATGCGTACAATTCTAGATATCATCAAACATCAAGAAATTCATTTTTGTCACACCTTTTGGGATATTTTTAGGACATATAGTGTGTGAAAAGGGTTTACTGGTTGACCCTGCTAAGATTGTTTTCATTTTGAACTTACGACCAACAAAGTCAGTGCGCTAGTTAATATTTTCATTGGTACATACATGATACTATAGGAAGTTTATAGATGGGTATGCACAGATTACTGTGCCGATGGAAAATTTGTTGAAGAATGACACCAAATTTCAAAGGAATGAGGATTGTCATCAGGGATTTGATACTTTAAAGAAAATGGTCACAACACGTATCTAAGTGTTTCCATATTGGGAAAATACATTTCATTTGCATGCAAATGCATCAACAATAGCACCTCAGGCAATTTTGGCGCATCCAGGAGCAGGAGACTTAGATCACACTATATCCTTTGCAAGTAGGAAGTTATCCAAATCTGAGCAGAATTACAACACCATAGAAAGAGAAGGCCTAGACATGGTATATGAACTTCATAAATGCATACATTATTTATTGGGAAATTATTTTAAAATGTCCACAGATCATTCTACCCTCAAATATCTAGTCAAAAAACCAATGTTGGGGGGGAGGATCTGTAGATGGTTGTTATTATTCCACGAATTTGATTTTGATGTAATATTCAAACCAGGGAAGTTGAATTCATGACCTAATAACTTGTGAAGGGTAACCAATGGAGAAGAATATACTAACTTAGAGGAAAACTTCCCTAATGCATAGTTATTTTTAGTACATGAGTTGATGAATACTTTGTTGATGCCACTTAAATGTGGTAGTCATAATTTCATACTATCAACTAATTTCTGGTCATTTATATAAGATGGGTGAAAAAAACATATTGAGAAGGTGTGTATTGGAACATGAATGGACCAGGGTTTTAGCAGAACCTCATGAAGGAATAGTTGGAGGACACTATGCAGGTAAAGATATCGCACAAAAGGCATTGAACATAGGTTTAGGGTAGGAAACAATTCATAAATATGCCAAAGAATATTTCTAGAACTGTGATGTCTCTTAGAGGTTTGGAAAACACAACAAGAGGGATGAGATGCGTCTAATACCACAAGTAACTCTTTAGGTATTTGAAAAATGGAAAATAGATTTTGGCGGGCTTATTAATCCACCAACAAGAAGGTCAGGAGCTATATATATCAATGTTGCGACAAAGCACTTAACCAGATGGGAAGAAGCAACACCAGTCAAGTATTGCAGCATAGAGACAACAACACACTTCTTATTTGAGCAGGTGATCACCAAATTTGGATGTCCCATAGCTTTGATGAGTTCCCAAGGCACCCATTTTATTAATAGTAGAATTAAGGATATGACTGAGGAGTTTTAAGTATATCACCACAAGAGTAAACCATATCATCCTCARGAAAATGGGACAGTAGAAGATTTGAACAAGAATTTGTAGAAATCCTTGACAAAGATCTGCAATGTTAATAGAGATGATTGGGATTTGAAAAATCAAGCACTACTATGGGAATACAGGATCACATGCAAGAAGTTGACAGGACAGACATCATTCAGATTGGTGTATGGACAAGAAGCAATGGTGCATTTAGAATTTATTGTACCCAGTATGTGTGTAGCAATAATTACCAATATGACAGAAAAAGGAGTAGTATAGGAGAAGTTAATTCAACTGATGGAAATGGAAGAAGACAAGATTATAGAAGGATTTCACCAAGAGCTACAAAAAGTAAGGGACAAATCCTGACATGACAGACACATAAAGAACAAGAGCTTTAAGGAGGGATACCTAGTTCTCCTCTATGACAGTAAATTTTTGCAACATCTTGGTAAGTTTAGAATGCATTGGCTAGGGCCATATGAAGTGAAACATGTCACATATGGATGATCTGTCCAACTAAAGGACTTAATAGGAGCAAATATGAAAGGAATGGTGAAGGGTGGTCGACTAAAACTGTATAGGGACAATTGACCCACTAAATCTTAATAGTTGCAGTGTCATTAGGAAACCATGTGTATAGTGTACTATAACAGATATTAGGAAAGAAAACTTATAAAAATAAATAAAAAGTAGAAAAATAAAAAAAAGGAAGATAAAAATACAAAAATAAGAAAAATACAAAAAGAGGAGGAAGTTGGGTGAATGACAGAAATTGGGAAATGTCACACGCAACAGGAAGTGAAATTAGCGTGACAAGAATTAAAAGTTATTGCATGTAGAATATGACTGAAAATAAGAAAACAGAGCACACCATAGAAAAATTCGCAACATAAACGTGTGGTGCACCAAAACATTACAGTGCAAAAGAAAATCGGCCAACGGTTGGGGAAGCAGAAACTATTCATCGAGGTAAAAAGGCATGACCCGAGCATTTATGAAACTTAATGAAGCATGAACAAGAATCTTTAAGACATTTATGGACATAAAAGAAGCATCTCTAAAAATACTTAGGACAATTATGACACTCCATATATAACTTAAACACGAGCCAAACAACACTCATTGTGAATTTAAGCATCCATAGAGCTAAGGAGCACGAATACAGGTGGTGAACATGCAATTTTGAAGATTTTAGCAGCCATATTTTAGCAGTAGAAGGAATAATTACCCAAGAGGGAATATCCAAAGGTCGATGCTCCTGGATAAGCAACACGAAAAGAATGCATTAGCCATAGGTCACCACACGAACCTGCCGACAAATAATAGGTTTATACACAGTCAGACTGAATCATCAATGTCGACATGATTCCTTCACCACATGATGGACCAATGAGAACCACACTGGTAGAGGAAGAGGGATAAGACCTAATGAAATTCAGGATGGACATTGACTCACAGGGAATTGCAAAGGTCCAAAACCCATTGACAACAGGAAATTCACAACAACCATCCAGAGCCGAAGAAACCTACTAGAAAAATGGCATTGACAGTGAAAGGACATAATCTAATGGGCCAAGGTCACACCCTCTGGTAGGGTCCCTAGAGCACAAGGAAGTGCAAGTAGAAGATATCACTAATCAACTAGAGTCAGGCGTTGAAGAAAAAGATCAAAAGGTTGGGCCATCCAGCGCGCCAACACAGAGCAAAGGGAAACATCCCATCACAAGGTCCCCGAGCAAGTAGCTCTATCCATATGGGGTGTAGGCCACACCAAGTTTTTTTGGGTGCATCAAGATTTTAAAGTATGCATACCACGATGTGCATGACACCATCAAGTTCGCAGAGTCTGCACAACAGGTGTACATGGAAAGCATGGGAACAAGGCCGCTAGGAGATCTGGTGTTGGAGCTGAAGCAATGGGTAGAAGTTCTGGTAAATAAAGAGATACTCCATTTGATGGAGATTCCTCATTTTGGCAGGGGGAAGGACGTGAATAACTACTTCAATCAGTTACTAGTGGTCCTCAATTGAGGATTCTTATGGATGGACAGACCAATGTCCATCGATGTCAAAGTGATTTTTTTCATCAGATGACTTCCCTCAAATGGAGAGAAGCCCACACAGTATATGGATGAAAAAAAGAAGGAGAATACAATTGCAGAGGAAATGAAGAAAACCTATGGAACATAAAGGGGCTCACGTAGAATCATAATAAAGCGGACCAATGATGTAGAAAATAGGATGGATAGAATGTTGATGGCATGCAAACTCCTTCAAAAATGTTGCAAGGAGGAGGTCACAGCCACAACATAGTGCACAAATGACACCATGCTAAGTTGGGCCCCATACTTATTGAATCTATTCCTCAACAATTTTAAGGATGCACAAGACTTGGGGACTAAGTTCCACTACTCATGGATCATCATGCTGATGGCATTGATCTGATGGAAATAGACTACCTATTCATACTTCTGTGACAGAGTAGGATGATTTCATACAACACGATACACATCATTGGGGGGAACTTTTGATTCAAAGAGGACAAGTGGCAATGACAAAAAAAATTCTCGGTATCTCAACGATATGCAAGAAAATATAGCCAATACCTCATGGATAACTCCCATGGCGGTCATGTAGTATTAATGGATAGCCAACTTCATTTCTATGTGACACAATATGTGGATCCATGCACGTAGTGATCCAGACAAAGAATGGATATGAGTTTGGTTCTACATCAATGTAGAAGAGGTAGAATGGGAAATAAAGCACTAGTAGAATGAATTGACGGTCACAATCATAACCCAAGACATGCCCAAGGGGACAGAAATTGAAGCAAGGTCATCAAAGACCTCTGTGGGAGGAAGTGTTACAACCAAGAAAGTAATGCAACAGACAAAACCTGGATCTAATCCAACACAATAGAAGAAGGGAAGCGCCCGAAAGATTAATGGGTAGATGAGAAAGAAGGATAAATTCCCCACATAGGAGGAATAAGGAAGGGGAAAAAAAAGCATAAGGAACCTTGATGAAAACAACTTCACAAGATTTAGGGCCACCCAAATGGTCTATCATACACATAGGGGGGCCACGCAAGATGTCCAAGAACCATAAGGACATCCTAAAATACACAATCACTGAGGATGATGCTGACTTAGTAGCAGATAGGGTTCAAGACCGCATGACATAGGAATATGAGGAGGCTGAGAACCAAAGAGAAAGTATCATGAAGGAGTTGGCCAATGTTAAATAGGTCCTGGAATGGATACAAGTGACACAAACACAATATAGGGGAGTAGAATCGATCCCGTGATTGAACGAGGTAGGGGACAAAACCACGTAGACTGAGGAAGAAACAATCCAACTCATAGCGCAAGAAATTCCAAGATTCCATATTACACCAGATATGATGCAACTCGATGAGGCCATAGCATAGACACCACTTGAAGACTTGACACAGGTAGAGTTGGTTTTAGATAAAATAGCAACTAATTCACTCTACTCGCTGCAAGACAATGTCACACAGGAAGTGAAATAACGAGCCAAAGAAGATGTGACAGAGATGGAAGTCACCATAGATGGAAAGGACACAGTACAAATCATTCTACAACATGTTAGGCTAGAGACACATGAGGAGAATTAGGGCATAGATAACCACAAGGAGAAGTTGAAGGAAGTCTTCATAAAAATTATGGACAGTGCGCAGGCATCCATGAGCAACACTGAGGAACATATTCAAATTATTGTGTAGACACTTGAAGGATACAAAAAGGATATCGAGGAAATCAAGGAAAATTTAACACCAAAAAATCCTCTTGAAGTCATAGCCGAATGAGAACAACAGGAATCCCTACAAATAGATATGATCGAAAGAGAACCCAAGGAGGTCGCAAAACTTTTTAACAAGACTTTGCACATGTGGGCTACTTTGTAGGACATAATAGGGTCCAACAATTGTACCAACAAGAAGATAAAATCAACACTACAATGTAGGAGTTGAAGCAGCAATAGAAGGCCATGCATATCAACAAACACTTGAAAGGCATGCATGAGATGAAGAACTTGCAGAAATAATTAAATACTACACATGTAAAAAAAAATGCAAGGGAGGCCTAATTGGCACCACTCTAGGAGAAAGCAGCGCAAATAATTTTTGAACTAGAGGAGGAGAACATAAGGATGGCACAAGTCCATGCAGAGAGCAAAAAATCTATGAAGGAACATATTACAACATAGATGGTAGAGGAGTTGACAGAGAAAGTTGTGCAGGTTAAAGAAAAATGGGAGGAACTAGAAGGGAAGTTCCATTACTTGGAGAGGGTCGTGCAATGAGTTAACACCTCCTGAGTGGATCAGGACAAGCCTCGTGTAAGTGTTGGGGTCTTGTTGGTATAGGCCTATTTGGGGAAAAATATATATTTTGGGCGTAATCCTATTTTTGTAAGAGAAGGTCTAATTTTGGAGCGCGCACCTTAGGAGGCAGAAAAGAAACATCCAGAAAAGAAGGAAAAGTAGCATTCAGGAGGAAACGTAGCGCACCTAGGAGGCAGAAAAGAAACATCCAGAAAAGAAGGAAAAGTAGCATTCAGGAGGAAACGTAGCGTGGCATGCATGCAGAGAAGCCTAACCATGTTAGAGTTAGGTTTTTTGACAATAAATGTAGCGCTATGCTAGTAGAATAGTATAACAAGACATGTAATGCCCGTATAATTATAAACATCATTAAGTTTCGTAAAATTTTTATTTAGTAAACTGAAACAATAACTTCTAGCATAATATTGATTTTCATAACAACAACTTCAGTAACTAAGATCTATCCACAAATACCTTCATTACATGGCGTAAAGAAATAAATACATAACTTACCGGCACTGGTTCTCGATGTTAATTAATTGAGTTGAAAGGCTTTGTGCCTTGGTTGCTGCCTTCCTTCTACCTACTAGATCAATCCCACCCGGCTGCCACAAACAGGAAAAAATAACTGCCCAAACTACTGTCCTCCCGCCAACTAGGAATCCATTTGAATCTGTGGATATCTAATGGATATCCCGGCCCTCCGCCCAAACCTCCAAAGAACCCTGCCTCCTCGGATAAATCTCAACCAGAACTTCGTACCTTTGCCTTCCACAGAAGCCAACAAATTCACAAAATACAACAGTGCACAGAAAATCGTTGCTCACAACAAACACAACTGTCCAGAGAGATCTCCTGCTCACGGTAAATGACAAACTCCGCCCGTAGGCTCTCTGCTCATGTAAAAACACAACCGTCTAGAGGCTCTATGCTCATGGAAAAACACAATCGTCCAGAGGTTCTCTGCTCATGGAAAAACACAATAGTCTCCACCAATACAACCGGCTCGGTAATTTACAGTCCACAACATCCATTCTCCCGAATAAAAGTATCGTCCCTTCCCTCAACCTTCATTCCTCACACTCCACGATTTACTTCAGAACCACCCCCGTCCTTCGTCCTTTGTCCCTCCATTAATATTTTATCATATCGGGATTTCTGGCCTCCTCGCCCTGCATACGCCAACCTCTACTCATATACCGCAATTGTTATATCATTTTTATTTTATTTTATTCTTAAATTTATGTCACAGGTCATTAAATGTGTGATCTCTCAGTTGAGGATTATTATTACTTAGTTAATCCTCAATTATTTATTTAATTAAATCCACTTAATAATCTACCAAGATTCAATTAGGGACGTTACACCACCTCAGCAAAACTTCGTGCCAGTTAAAAAAACGATGACACAAAGGAAAAAGGCATTGTCCATATTCATGAAGTAACCCATCGTAAGTAAATCAAGCAGTCCATACATACTCAATGTATATGTACAAGGAATGCATGTGTACCTAGTACATGCAAACCTCGTGCAAGTACTAATAACGTAAAATTGTCATTCTTATTACTCTCTAAGGCTGCATGCATTCAATCCAGTCACGCAAGGTTGTAGACAACAATCACTCTATTTTGTGAGAAATCCTTTTATTGTTACAATTGTCGGGTTTAATAATTTATTTTAACAACTGTGTTTTAGTTACATCACAATGAATATTCATATATACAAATTTTTTTTTGAAGGGAATTGCATCAATTCCACCACAAGACAGGTCTCCATATGTCTCAACTATTCTACCTATCCTTCCTTCCTAAACTTGTAATTTGTCTCCCATCCCATCCTTCCTCTGCTAGATTCAATATCTTGGAGCACCAACTATATTAACCTAACTCCCAATAGAATAGGAACCCAAGTGGAAGTGTCGCTATTCTGACCAAGCTTCCCTAGCAGGCAACTGAGAGCTCCTCATCACACGTCTTAGGAGTATGAACCAAGCAACTGTCCCTCCCAAGACTCTAGGTTTCTGAGGATACACGGTGGGAAACACCTCCACCTCACGCATTAGTGTACCCGTGGTCAATAATTCTATAATGGAGGATACATGGTGGGAAAAGCCTCCACCCTCCCATTAGAACCAGGGTCATCAACTCTATGCAATGGAACAACACACAGGGGCACCAGTTGTTGAGGGCTTCCTGGCCATTGTTTATTTGGTTTTGGGCAATTTTAGCACCAAAATCATAGCATAATGCACTAGTCCACATATCACAACAATGCATCCAAATCAATATAATTTCACACACATTATTCATAATCTTAATGTTTTCCAGTTAGTGGTCCTGATATCCACTTTCATCATCATTATCACTTTTGCTATTTCATAGCCCATAACCCATGAGATTTTGAATTCCAGAAATATTAAACTCATATTTTTCTATGCATTATCATCATATAATTGTGTACTTTCATCATTTCAATTTGGTAACTCTGCATCAATATACAATATCAAAGTTTTCCAATTTGAATTAGATTTCAATATCCCATAATTCATACTCTTTACACACATTCACAAAGATTAATATCATTTACCAAAATAGATTTCTACGTATCCAAATATCATTCTAATGGTATATAAACATTCAACAATTTCTCTTTCTCACACACATGTCGTATCATATACATCATCATCATCAATATCATTTAAATATTCATAAAATTTTCATTCACATATTAGACTGCATTACATGCATCATCATCAATAACACTTAAAACATTCATTACTGTTCATAAGTTTAAAGTTTAAATATATATCAACACTAATAGTTTTACTGTGACTAGAAATAAAGTGTATAGGCCCTGTAATTCTGCAGGTCATCTAAGTCAGGCAGTGGTGTTACCTACATCTCTCCTTCGAGAAACACGTTCTCAGGTGGTCAAAATAGCGATGGATAATCTCGCCATAATGTCTCATGTCCTCCCAAGTAGATCCTGAATTATACTTGTCCCAGACCGGAACTTAATCTCTATTCACTAAACGGTTTCTAAGCCGGCTGGACTCTTATAACTAATATGTATAACGGTTCACACCAAGGAGGGTTCCCACGTCCGATACCTGTGGGCAATTATTTCCAATTTAGTTTATGTGTGATTCATCAGTACCATACGGATGTAAACAGATACACACATTATGAGTTTCATGCAAGTAGTGGCAGTACGAGACGATAGGTAATGGTTCCACTTTCTCTTTGGACCCTAAATGGGTCTTAATAAATGTGTGTGGTGACAACTTGTCCTCCCGGAACCGTATGGTACCTATTAAATTGATGGATGAAAACTTAGGTCACCCAACTCTCATAACTTCTTGGTCAGTCCCGTGCATCTCGCATAATTTTTGTATGTCTATCCCAGCTTCCTTTAGTCTCTCAGCTTGATCTGAATCCTCACCGTCTCCATTTCCTAACTTCACCCTAGCTCCAACTGCGCTCTCGGTCTTCATGGGGTCTATCCTAACTCCAATTGTGTTCTCAGCATGGTCTTCCCATACAAAGCTTGTATGGTGTATCTGGCTTGGAACTATGATAACTGTTGGTTAGAAAAACTTCTACCAAAGCAGTGCTTCTCCCACTGGTTTTTCCAGTTGGCCCATTACGTGCTATCCCAAGCATGTCTCCCATGACTTGACTTACCCTCTCCTTTTCCCATCTGTTTCTGGAATGATAAGCTGCGGGTTTAAAGCTCCATAATTGAGTTCTCAAATGCTAACCGACTTATCCAAAATCTATAGGCTTAAATCTAGAGTCTCGACCAAAATGATCTCTAGGTCCCAAGCAAAACGGATAACCTTTTGTTTTAAGAACACTGAGCCACATCAGTAACATCAGATGTGTCTCTAACCGGAATGAAATGAGCACTTGTGGTTAACTCATCCAATTAATACAAGAATGGCATTGTGTCTAAGGGAGGGTGCAGAAAGTGGAAACCTCCCACAACAAAATCCATTGAGATGACTTCCCACTTGGACACACATAGGGACGCTAAGTATGTATTGTAGGAGGCCTGATGGTGATGGTGATTGGTCTTTACTTGTTGACACTCTAGACCGTGACTAAAATGTACTACATCAAAGGCTTCATGCCTACCCAAATAAGAGTTTCTTCATCTCCTTGTACATGACCCTGGATGTGCACAATAAAGTGATTCATGGGCTTCCTTCAGTAGCAGATGATCTGAATATCCCCATTCTTTGGGATGTACATCCTTCCTCGATATATTAACAATCCATTTGTTTCTAGATTATACCCTTCATAATTTGGGTCTAACCGCCTCCTGCTCCAGAGGTCTGGAAGTAATCTTTAAATACCAACTATCTCTAGGAGTTTCCCCAACACTCGCTCCCCTCGAAAGTGACCTTCCTGTATATACTCAAAGAGAAGATACGTGGTCTCCCACCAAGGTAATCCACGACCATTCTCCTTCCCCCTATATATATGAGAGATGTATACCAAAATCGTACTCACCTATAAACTCACTCCATCGCCTTTGTTTGCATACTGATCCCTTTGGGTGAAAAGATGTTTTAAACTTTGGATGGTTTGTTTTGAGTCTGTACCTGGCCCCACTAGATAGTGCCTCAAAGTTTCAGAGCTAGCATTTAGGAAGCACCAACTCTAAATCATGAGTTGTATATAATTCCTCGTGCGGTTTATTCAACTTCCTTGATAGATAAGCTATCACTCCTCCATCCCGTATTTTCGGTTCCCAACCTTGTTTCGAGAGGTATCCCAAGGCGACTCATGAAGTCCTTTTCCATATCCTGCACTCGTAGAATTATGCACTAGTTAGTAACCTCTAAGCTCAATGAATGCACTCACATTCCTTTGTCCATTCATACTTGACCCCCTTTATGCAGAGCATGGGTTTCTCTATTTTTGAGAATCCTTCCAAAATTCTAGACAACCCTATATCCATGAAGTTTCCACCATGTTCATTCTTTCGGCACTGGCCATTCCATAATGACCATACCTTTCTAACTGTTCGAGACTCTTTTCCGATATAATATGACCTAAATAGTGGATCTTTTTTTGGAAGAAGTAACACTTCGACATATTTCCATATAATTTGTTCTTTCTAAGGAAAAGATAACACTATTTGTGCTGCTCATGTTCTTCGCACCTCGAATAGATGAGAATGTCATCCATAAAATCCTATACAAATTGATCTAAGTATTTCCGGAATACGCCGCTCATGAGACTCATGAACACTGCCGGCGCATTAGTCAATCTGAAAGTTACTACAAACTCTGTGAATGTCTGTCCGAGTTCGAAAGGTCGCTTTTGGGATATCACCTTCCTTAATCCTTTAACCATGCTACAATCACAAATCGATCTTTGTATACTACCCACTGTTCTTTCACTTGATCGAAGAGGTCATCTATTCAAGTTACATTGCACTCAGTTTTTCAATTTCAGTATGATTTAATTCTATGCTCCTATAAGCAGCCGTAAGGGGATCCACCTTCCTTTATAAAATTACCGGTGCACTCCCCAGCAGGAGACATCACCTACTAGCCCCAAGTCTAGTAACTCTTCAACTACATTTGTAATTCACAAAGTTCCAGCACTGCCATCCGATACGAAGTCTTGGAAAATGGTTTTGCACCAGGTTTTACCATTGAGCTAAAACCTAAATCAAGCTACCTCTCAGGTAATCCTGTAATTGGGTCTGGAAAACATCCCGAATCTGGGACATCACTGCATTGACTCCAATGAGGGTCCCTTCCTTTCATTCATACTGCTTCCACTTACATAAAGTCGACACTTTGTCTCTGCTACTTTGAATCCTCATAGCGCTGATATAAAAGCAATATTGACTTTTCTCCTGCACACCTCAATCTCATCGGGCTTCCTCTATCATTGATGAAGTACCTTTATGTAAAGCAATCTATCAAAGCCTGATGAGATAACCAATCCATTCCAATGATTAAGTCATACGCCCTGAGAGCAGTGACATACACGTTTAACCTGGTAGTACGCACTCCCAAGTCTACTTGATGATTATCGACGTTAGGTCCTACCGATTGTTTTTCCCATGAATCCATCTCGATTTGCTTAAAGTCATCGTGCTCATAGGCTGCTAGCCCCCTCTTCTAAATGCAGATGGTAAAATGAAACCATCTGTCGCCACCAAAATCAAATAAAATCTTAACATTAATATGATTTCGCGTACCTGATCAATTCTACCATGTTGGATTGATTTTCAGCTCCTAAGTGCCATTCTACCACCTTAAATAGGTGGTGGTCGTTATTGTTTCTTCCCATCATCGATGCCTTCTCTCTTCTAGCTATGAACGGAACCTGGTTGAAACTCTAGCAGTCACGTTGGTAATAGTCCCTCTCACTCTAACAGGTAACACTCAGGTGTAAATCATGCATTGTTAGCTGTCCTTGGAAAATGATTTCCTTCCTCGGAACCTCTACCTAGTTGTTCCCCAGATGGTTGTGGACCTGTCAGACTGTTGGCGGGAGGAACTATGCTGCACTAGATGCCACTGGAAATCCCTGGGTAGCTACTGGGTCCTTGGCACAATCTTTGTCACTATCAGGGTGGTGGTGGCCTTGGAGCCCCCTGGCAGGTTTGTGAAAATTTCCTCAGTCTCCTACTAACTCAAGTGGTTTTTGAAAATGTCGATCTCTTGTACCCTCGCTAGGTTCATATGTTCTTCTAACGCACTTCTTACCGCCTTCACACTGATGACGGTTTCCACATCTGCACCATAGCTCCTATCTTCAGGTTCAATCCATAAACAGCACTTCATGATGTTGGTCGTCCAAATACTTAAACGATTTGAACAACCAGTCTCCAAGGAACTCCCGATTCTCCTCAGATTCTTCTAAAGTTTTGTTTCCTTGGACTAGGGCATGAATTCCCCTACTTGTTGTTCCTTGTAATATGTTGGTAGATATTTCCTTTAGAACCCTCTTCGAAGATTTCCCAAGATATTGTGTCTGGGTAAGTGTGTAGTTGTCTTTCTAAGTTTCCCCACCAGCTCAAGGAACTGTCTCTAACCGAAAAATTGCAATCTTTGCCTTTGAATTGGACGATTGTCCCTTAAGGAAAATACTGACCTTGGTCATGCCTCTCCAACCATGTTTTTCCACGCGTTCACCATGAACCCCCAGTAAAACCCGGAAAGTTTGATATTCTGTAATTCTCGAGTGATTTCTTTGGTTGGAGGTCCTCCCCCTAAATCCTTTGATGCTTTTGGATTACCCATTCAAGATGGTGGTGGTTCCACTTCATTCTTTGTTGGTTGGTGCCCTTTTAAAGTCTCATTATCATTGTTAGATCTCTAACGAGCTTAGTATGAGAGCTGCCTCAGAGATGGTGTTGGTGGTGTTGATGGCGTTGCTGGTGTCGATGGTGCCCTTGGCTCAGCTTCCGGACACTCTACCGGTCCCAGCCATCTCAGGGACTTTAACCCTATCCTAAAAGCATCGTATTCCGGTGGACGCTTCAAATTGGTTCCCACTTAAACTTGAATAGGGTTAGGCGTAAGTTTTCTTTTCTTTTCTGTAAACAGACATTACCCATCAGGGGAATTGGCCCGGTTTTAGTTAGGATGAATCATCTAAGCTTGGTTAACATCGTATTTTAAGGTAGATTAACCGTGAAATTTTGTAATAACATAGTTTGAATTATTATTACACCAATTCTAACCCAAATTAGCTTCACTCTTTAATTTAAACTAACTTATCCTTATTTATATGTAAATTATTTATACTAAATATTTAATTTATTTTATATTATTTTTAATGATTTAAAACGTTCAGTGCCTGCGATTCAAGTAACGATAATTCCAATGCGGCTCGCTATCGCCTCCAGACTCTATATCACCGACTTATCCCCCCACTGTATCGGGTTTTGGACTTTTTGCTGTCGTGAAATCCTTACCTTTCCAAACCCTAATTCGTGATGGGATCAGTCTCTATGAGATAGCCCCTTACTGACTATACCTGGGTCCATACGACCGCGCTCATAATCCTGTTACTATAAACCCTCCTGCATCTAGATTTTGTGCCTAACCTTCTCGATGGCCCTTTCTCTCATATCCCCTTTACTACGAAGTTTGGTCCAGCAAGGACTGCCCCACGACCGCGGGTCTTCTAGAGTCATTCACCGATTTCTGGCATTTCATGTCATGATGTCAACATGCGCTGCTGGATTCCCGATTTCGATCCGCGGATGCACGCGGTGCACTTTCTATTCAGGCATCGCTAAATCGGACTTCTAATGTAACGATTCCCTATGTATTCAAAAACCTCTCTAAATGTCGGACTCACTTCCTTCAGATCCCTCTGACACGTGTCCTCCAATCAACGGTCTCGACCGGAAATCACATCATGTATTTATCTGCGCAGCTCTCATGACTCGGAAACCATATGCCAAACCTCACTCTTCGATCCTCCGGCCACTGCATCTTTCAACGCGGAATGGCTCGATCTCTTGTCGTGGGAATCGTGGATTGGCATTTTGTTGCCAATTTCTAATTTTGAAAACTCGATGCCCCAAACACCACTCATTAGGGATCTCAAGCACGAATCTCACCGATGGATCGGTTCATAACTCTACCTGGATATCGCTAATCGCGACTCCATCATGCTAGTATTCCTTGGCTCCTGCAACCCGACCGGTTATTGATAGATGGCCTCCACTCACGCCTCTCCTCGTCCTCCTCCCTCTCTAGATGGCCTGGCCCCCCATCGATCGGGGTTTCGCGGATCGCCAATTCAAAGTGCTTAAACATCATGTCCCCGGGATTCCGGATTGGCTGGGCCAAACGCCAATGGGTTTTCAATGGTTTCCACCCGTCCCACGATGGTCATGGATTTCGTCGGATTTTCCATGGATTTCTCGACTCTTCCGGATGATGGACACCTGCCCTCCATTCTGACTCTAGTGGTCCCACCACTCTTACAAGCCATCAAGCTGGCTATAGCCGATCACAGCTTCCAAACACGAAGTTTTTGCCTCTCTAAAACCCCATTTGACGTGACTCTTTCGGGATCTTCCTACATGCCACTACTGTTTGAAGGTTCGGTCGGAGTGCAATCGCTAATCGCGACATTATGTAACGGTTCGCCACTTCTAAAATCTCCATGGTAAAATAATCGACGCCCCTGTGTAATGTTACATGTAACCTCGCTGGATATCAACGTACTAGGGATCTGCTTCAGATTTCAGAACCACAAGGTCTCGACTTTAATTCTAACACAAAACCCCTAAGGACTCAGGATTTCCATGATCTTTCCTAGAATCTCCTATGCTGAAGAAACCCAGAACTTTTTCTTTGTAGATCTTAACGGGCTAATGGGATTTCGCTCTCGGTGATCCTGGGGCTAGATCCTGCTCTCTCTGTGGTAACAAAATGTCCTTCTTTGGGAAAATCGATTTAGCTGTACAAAACATTACATAGTTGAAATTGCTCCTTTGGCACGTTGAAATTTTATATATTCTATAGTTCATTATTTCAATCATCAAGGCTTAATATAGGTAAATAGTTCACAATTTGCCTCCTGTAAAGCAAGTCTCCAAATTTCCTTTTCCTGACCAAGACGCATGTTTCTCCATTTAGGTAAGTTCGAGTGGTGTTAGGTCTTCTTTCTAAGGTCCCAGCAATTGTCTTTTTTTCATTTTCATTTGGGTATGGTCTTATGTAGTCATTGAATCTACTGGGCCAAAGCCTTCGATAGAAGCTTCCCACGACATTTCATCGGTTTCAGATGTTTATTCTATTAAACTTTATTAACAACATTGCTCAAGGAAAAATAAAGCTATGACTTCTCTTTTTCATTCTTAACAACTTGGATACCACACTCTATCAGTCCTATTTAGTCAAACTCAACGTGTGTTTCTTATGGTAGTAGTTGCTTGTATTTGGAGTTAAATGCTAATTTCAGCCCCAGGCCCATTTCATCTTAAGACTCTGATACCATATGTATGCCCATATACTTCTAAAACATCATTATATTTCATAAACCTTTATTTAGTAAACTGAAACAATGTCCTTTCTAGTATAATATTTAATTTTCATAAATAAACAACTTCAGAATTCAAGATCTATCCACAAATACTCTACCATGTAGTAGAAAGAAATAACATAAATTCAATAAAAATTTGGTTCTGTATGTTTAATTATATGCTCTCTATGCCTTTATTGCCTTTCCTGCTACCTTGCTACTAGATCAATCCCTACAAACAGAATATAACTGTCTAAAACTACTGCCCCCTCCCCTACAACTAGGAAAATTACCTAGCTCTAGGATATCTATTGATATCCTGGCCCTCCGTGCCCAAAACTCTCCAGCAACCCGGTGCCTCCCCTCGGATAAAATCTCAACCAGGTACTCTGCTCCTTGCTCACAGCAGTTTCACTGCCTACAAAATACAAATGCGTATAGAAAATCGCTGTTTAAAAAAAACACAACCCTCTAGAGGCTCTCTACTCATGGTAAAACACACAAACTATCCAGAGGCTCTATGCTCATGGAAAAACACAACTGTCCAGAGGCTCTCTTGCTCACGAAAAAACACAACTGTCCAGAGGCTCTGCCATTTGAAAAACACAATAGTCTCTACAATACAGGCTGCTCAGTAATTATGGGGCCCATAACATCCCATTCCTGGGCCTGTCAATGAAAAGCACCTTCTTCCCTTCCCTATTCCTCCTTCACCAACTCCTGTAGTTACTCATTCAACCACCCTCTGTCCTCCATCCCTGTCCCTTCTGCCATTTTATCATCTCAGGATTTTGGGCTCCTGGGTTCCTATTGTACCACCCCTCAATACATAACAATTCTATTATATATATTTTTTTGATCCTTAAATTTATGTCACACAGGTGGTCATTAAATGTGATCTCTAGTTAGATTATTAATAATTTATTAATCCCTTTAGCATTTCTTTTTAATTAAATCTTAATAATCTAATCATTTATTCAATTAGGGTAGTTAAGCAAGACCCAGAGGTCTAGGTCGAGTTACGTTGATTATTTGTGAGGTTAGTTGGTATTTTTGTTTAGTTGAATAAGCTAGTTTTTAAGGGTTATGTCATAAGATGAGGATCCTAGTGTGATATAGACAACCTCCTAGAGGGTACTTCCCTCATTTTTATTGTAAACTCTAAATATGTAATGCATGTAATTCATATTTTGTAGTAGGATGAATAAAAAAGAATAAGATCTAGAATAAACATAGTCCCCACTCATTCTTAGACTGCAAACACCTAAGTATTACAACCACCAATTAAATATATCTTGGGTGACTGTTTTTTCACTTTGTGTGCATTGTTTCCTTCTGGTTTGCCAGGAGGTCCTATAGTTTTGAGGGTTTTGTTGGAAACCTATTGATACAGAACTTGGGTCATCCCAAGTAACCAACAACCCATCTCTATCCATATATCATAAAAGTTTCTACTCAACTCTATACACTATTGACCCATCTTTCATTTTACTATTCTTAAGATTACTTTTCCAAAATATGTAAACACTTCAGACTATTTGAATGATATTTCTTTGATCTCAGATATTGCTTAGACTTCCCCTATTCAATATTCATGTTTATTGGGAGTCTCCAGGAAAAATGGAACAAAATAATACCTTCTCTGATGTAGAGTAATATTTCTCTCTCATTGCATTCATCATCATCATTTTCTAAATTTATGACATCTCTCCTCTTTTCCCATGGATCTAAGGGGATGATATCGCACTACTCTGCAAAGGATATGATTACATATGTTTTGGGACCTGGTATTCACACCTATTCTTATTGTTTTTCTACTTCTTTCTCCAAACTTTCCTATATCTGACATCTCCTTCTGTGATTTTTCCCTGATCTCAGATCAAGCTTTCTAATCCCAGGAGGTGACTCTGTGTCCCTTCATATCTATCATCTATTATCTTCATATTCTTCCTTGTTTTCTTTTTCCAAACCTTTATTATTTGATATCAATGTTCTCTCTCATAGAAGTATCCATCATGCTTCTACAATAATGAGATATATGTCCATAGTTATGTAATTTGTAACATTCAATATTATATAGAGTCATATATGCATTTCTTTCTTGACCATTTCTTCCATAAGCTCTACAATCTGTAGCTTTATGTCCAAAGTTAGTACAAATAAAGAAATGACCATAAAATAAACTTTCATACCTAGGATTGAATGATCTTCTTTGTGATGTATTCCTTCTTAACTTATGCCTTGGATAATCATGATCTTCTCTTTTGTTGTTTCCTTCACAATCATTAAATCTTCTTTGATACCTGAAAGTGGACGGTCTTCTTGGGTATTGATCTCTCTTGTAATATTATTCTTGAGTTTTATTCATTTATGCAATTTTATTCTTTGAGGACTCACATTATTCCTACTAAGTAGGGACATTGATGACTTATGCATAACTCTTAGTCTTCTCTTTATTCTTTCTTTATATCAACCTGTAACATTTCTCTTCATATTTTTTCACTGATGATATGAATATTTCTCTCTCTTCAATGTTCTTGCTAAGCTTGACATCTTTAACTCTTAATGTAACAACTTCTTCTTCAATTTTCTCACATTATTCTTCTTTCTTCATCATCTATATTTTCATGAATTCATCCTTTCTCTTTTCTTCTATAGGTTGGGTCTTCAAAGATACAATTTCTTCTTCAAGTCTTATTTATTGTTGACCAAAATATCCTTCAAGATTATTTAAGTCCTCAAATATTTCCTTAAGACGAGTTTTCAAGATTTCTTCTCTCTTCTCTACTTCCTGTGTTGGCTTTCTTAAGTCATTTTGTATTCTTCTAGCTGAGCTTTTAGATTCATGAAAAACTGTCTGAATTCTCTAGAACCTGTCTTTAGCCTGATCAATTCTTCCTTGAGAGACCTTTTTTTTCCTTCTTTATTTATTTATCTCACTTAAAATGTTGATTAATGTAGTCTCAAAGTCCATTACACCTCCTTCAAAAAAGTATTCTTTTGAATTTGTCTGACATGATGATAATCCTTCTACTTGTTCATCTTCAACATCTTATTTATTCTTATTGGCATGATCTATATGTACGATAGAATGGGATTCCTTAAAGTATAAATTATTTAGCTTATCCCAAAGTTCTTTGGTTGAT
Source organism: Picea sitchensis (assembly GCA_010110895.2). NCBI lineage: Eukaryota > Viridiplantae > Streptophyta > Pinopsida > Pinales > Pinaceae > Picea > Picea sitchensis. The sequence goes on from SNQJ01S0007718.1 coordinate 120,528, forward strand.
GAGCATTGTCCCACTTTGTATTTTACCAAATCCAATAATACTTCCAAGATGAAATCCATTGTTATTTTTTTGTTTCTCTTTAATTGCATCTTAGATGCAATATTTGGTTTATGTGAACCTGTGTATCATGTAACAACTGATTTCCAAACATCATACCCATATTCTTGTAAAAATGTTTTTATTTTATTTTTCCACATCTCATACTTTAGACCAATATGACCATCAAACCACGATATTTCATTAGCTCTTTATCCATTAACCATGACATCCATTGATTTACCTTACAATGGTTAAATTGGTTTCTTGAAGGACCTAATATGATACCAATTGTTGGAATATTGAGAGGTGGGGGTGAATCATTATGAACATTTTTACCACTTTCAATTACACTATATATAAAATTGAAATTTATCAGTAGTATATCATTTATGATTACATTCAATATATCATGAACATATAACCATAAGAAATATCATCACATCAAGTAAACACATGCACAATACACCAGAATTTACGTGGAAACCCAAATGGGATAAAACCATGAAACATTTTTTTATATATCAAATATTACATTCATATGAATCACTAGATTCTAAATTCTCCAACACCAACAAAAAGGAGGCACAAAACCTCTTATTTACAGGAACCAATTTGAATAAAACACCAATTCCTTTATTTCTCCAGCACCAACCAAAAGGAGGCTACGATCCCCTGATTTACAGGAACCAACTTCCTGATTTATCTAGTACCAACCAAAAGGAGGCTACAACCCCATGATTTATAGGCATGGACCTGAAGGAAGCACCAAATCCCTGAGTTATCTGACACCAACTATAAGGAGAATACAACCCCCTTTCCTTTCCCTGTCTTCTCTCCTTGAAATATAAGTAGAGAATAACTATCACTACCAATGTCACCAATACATCAATCGACCTGTCACTGTCACTGTCACATCAATAAACCTGTCACTATCATTGTGAAATCAACTTGTGACCACCACTATCACATCAACCTATGACTACCCATGTCACATCAACCTATCATTGATGATGAAACAATAATCCAACCTATCACTATCACTCTTTCACATCAACCAAATGTAACCAAATCCACTCACATAGATACCAAAACCATCACCAAACCATGTACACCAACCACGTATGTCAATCATCAACCATGTGCATCAACAATGTACCTCAACTTGTATCAACCATGCACATCAACCTGTAACATACCATGTACATCATCCTGTAGCATGCCGTGCATCAACCATGAACCATACCAAGTACATCAATCGTGTACATCAATCTATACCATACCATGCATGAACCATGTACCATACCAAGTACAAAAACCATCTACCATATAATGTACATCAACCATGTATTAAATATCAACATGTACCAACATCACCAAGAAATTCATTGTTAAGGACCAAATATCAATATAGCTTAGAAAAACCTCAGAATAAGTACTCAACGCCTTGAAAAAGAGATAATTTCAGATAATAAGCCTCTTTGAGGGGGAAACCTCCTTTTTCCCCACATAAATGTTCAAGTACAAGATGATTCCAAATGAAAATGTCTCCTTGGTATATATAGG
>SNQJ01S0007719.1:16384-26557 GCA_010110895.2 Picea sitchensis
CTGGTGCTCTGTATTCGAATGCAAGAAGACCTTGTGTTGGGATGCTTTCTTCTACAGTCTGTTAGGAACTTGCTGTTTATAACAGACCTTCGCACTCTTCTCCATAAGTCTTCTGCCTGTTCACCCTTTAATACAGCTCACTATCTGAAGTTTACACAAGACCTCACTTGCTCATGCATGCCTGGCCTGTTTTCAGAGTTGGACACTATTGTTTAGAGTTTCCTTCCATTTGATCACCCATCTATGAATAATCGTGACACAAAACTGATGGGCGTCGGGCTCTACTCCTGATAGCAATCCAGGAGTGACTTCCGTCGCCAACAGAAAGGTTGATGGGAACAAAAACCAGGATTAAATTAGGGGGGTGGGGTGGTTGTGAAAGGGATCCAAACCATTTTCTTGTCCAAGTGACCTTAAGCTCAATTCCATGGACTTAACCAAATCTCAGATAAGATTTAAGAGTGTATCCCTCTGGGGCTTGTCAAAGTTCCATATGACTAGGGTCCTGGAACCCTACACTACGTTCAAAGGGAGCTGAGCCTTTTGAGCTTAGAGACTTCAGAGGTCTGGGACTTTAGATTGTTATAACTTCATAGCACTCTAATCCCGTCGAAAGAAAACTGCTAACATGGTTACCAGAGAGTTTGATTGACAATTGTCAGTTCCTATCTGTTGTCGTGGGATCCTCTTTATCATTAAACCTTGACCAACTTTTCAATCGTGAAGTGGTTCAAGCCAAATATCTAAGGATCTTCACAATAATTCTTGACCATTGGATATATGCTATGGTCAAATTTGGCGTTGACCCTCTCCGAGAGAAAAAAGGTGTTAAACGACCAAAATCCCTGAATGTCGAAGTCACGAAGTGATGTGGGCCGTAGATCTAAGGATCCTTCAAGACCCTTCTCAACCATTAGATCGAGTATAGTGGAAGGATAGGGTAAGAGGTACCTTCATTTGACAATGATTCATCCTTGCTTTATGACCTTTCCGATAGGTAAACCTTCGAGACTTAAATGGGTTAAGACCTGTAAAGGACGTGAAGTCGTGAAGTAATGTGAGACGTCGATCTAAGTATCCTTCAGGACCCTTCCTGGCCGTCAGATGTGAGTTATGGTCATTCAACGTTTTCACTCCGGGAGCGAAAGAGTTTGGAACGACCAGAATCCCTAAATGCCAAAATCGTGAACCAACGTGATCCATTGATATAGGGATCCTTTGGGATCTCTCTCAACTGTTAGATCGAGCTTAGTGCAAGGATATATTAAGCGGTACTATTAACCGTCATATCAAGGGGAGGAATTCAGGAGCTATGTGGACTGTAGATCGAGGATTCATTAGGATCTTTTTTCAACCATTCGATTAACTAGTGGGAGGAAAACATAAGTACTTCAACGAGTCTTACTCCAGGAAACGTAAGGAACAAGGGGTAAGACTATCTTGAAGGTCGGTGTACATGGTGAGGAATTCCGAAACTTTGAAACTCCAGAACTTTGGAACTTTAGGACTCCGAGAGATTTGAGGATGTAATAGGATGTGTTAAACGTCGAAGCACTAAAATTTTCCCTCATCGAAGTGTCCAGCTCCGATAGATTGTGAAGCAAGGAACAACCTCAATCTTCCATCACAACAAATGATTAAGCCAAATTCACGATTATCAAGGCTTGGAGGTGAACACGATTCATTGTAGTTGTGGGAATTGGAGATCAAACCGTCCATCGAGGGCGTATATCAATGAAGGAGAGAAAAAGCGTATTTGAAGTTGTGAGGGTGTTAATTATCAGGAGGTCGTGCACTTTAATTAGGACTGTCGGACAACTCGGCTACATATCGGCATGGGATCTACGTGTTCAATGGGGAAGGATTTAACAAACGTTCATGTTGGAACGCACAGACCGTAGATCTCAATGATTGATTAAGGTGTGATCATTGATGAAAACGCTTGAGGGGTGTGAATTTAGTGTAGGATCCCTTGCCAAGTATAAACCTTGTGTTAGGAGCAGACAAATATTAACCGTCGGATCTAAGGGTGGATTGATTCCCCACCAAATATTTTGGAGCGAAAGGATACTTCGGGACTTTAGGTCTTCGGAGATGTTGTAGACCTATACAAGAACGACAAAGGATTGAAAGCTCAATATTCGTGAAGATCGGAAGATATTCCCTGTGACCAGCAACCATGTCATCGTCAGGGAATGACAACCCAGGTCACAACCGTGGCATGTCAGATGGCATGAGAGAGGTGAAGCTACATGGATACCACATGGTGAAGGGGATTTCCATTGGCCAAATACACCCTGAAAAACTTTGGAAGGCTATAAATTTCAAACTAGAGCTTGATTTTTGGCAAGGTTTCAGTCATTGGAAAGTTATTTCATAGAGGAATGCATCCAGGGAATCATAGTGTGAACAATGAAATGTTCCATTCATAAATTGGTGAGGAAAAAACATGTATTCCAATTTATAAAATGTTTTATAATATGCATGTTCTAACAATAATTATTACATGCACATTTTCTTGCAGAATTAGAGGTACAGAAAGAAACTTTGGTTCTTATATGAGGACTAGAGTTATGGAATATGCTCAAGGATCTTACAGCCATGAGGAATATTTTAGAGGTCTACATGTCAGCATGGAGAATGATGAGACATATTCAAATGGAATAAGAGATAGGGAAGATCATGTCACTATGAGAAGTCTACATAGGGAAGTGCAGAGCTACAGGGTTGATAATGAAAGGATTATGAAGGCTCAAGAAGAGATACTTCAAAGCTTAAATATGTTACATAAGAAAGTAAAAAAGGATTCTAGCACCAAGCAAGTAGAGTTCACCATATATCTCATGCTCTTGTTCAAAGGAAGTCTATCAACCTATGTCGACCACTCCTCAGAACTCTTGACTTTGCATGTCGGCCATACCCTCATTTTGTCTTAGAATCACATGATAATTTAGTCATATCATGCACCCTAGTCCTACTTTCATCATTGGTAGGTAACCTTGAACCCAGTAGTCGACATTTCATCATTGGTTGCTGACTGTGTGGTTTCCCTTGTGTTCGACGGCAAGACATATATTCACACATTGATATTCGTGCAGTGTCTTGGATGCCATTAGTCTTATTGGTGGTCTCCTCGACTTTGTCGGCAGTTTTCATGATTGGTTGTTATTCAAAGGGTCTTTTTTATGTACCGCTTTCACTTGGCACACGCGAAAGACGCATAGGGTCATTGGTTCGTGAAATTGTTCTTCGTTCGATTCCCACCAAATCATGAAGCTCTTGCTTTGTACCTCGTGATGACTGATGAGAGATGTCTTAATACTCTCCTTTCAACGAATCTCTTTCCATCGACATTGGCTCATTATCTGGAAATGAGATCTAGAGTCTTATGAGTACCTTGAGGTTTGCAGTCATTAGTGACAGACTCTCTCGCCATCGACAGTTGGGAATACATCAATGTCTCATGATCAATGGATTCTTCAGGTGTTCGACACTGACTACTCTATTCACACTTGTAAGAATGTACCCGGTGCCTTGATACCTAATTTCATTATCGGTAGGTTGTCTTGCATTTGTTAATGGTATACATCAATGATCGGTAATCAAACGATGTCTCATTCTGTTTGACCTCAACTCCTTTATTCACATGATGTAGACTTTCACCTTTGGCAGATTGTATAGAATAATTGAAGACATCATTATGTGGTCGCAAATTTCCTGAGTTGTTGCTTCCCTTTCATTGGACCAGTACCTATATGAATTCAATGATCATGGGAGATCAGATTGTACTCCATGGTATACAAATATCCTAAGATTGGTTTTGAGACTGGTTTTAATGGGCCTTGTTCATGACTATGACAACTATTGGCATGTAGTTGCATTTATATTTGCCTATTTTATAGCCATAGACACTTGTTTGGTATATGTTTCACATGGATCTACAATGTATTCTTGGCAACCATGTATGCAAAGTCAGTACAGGATGTAATGATCAATTGAGTTTGTCCAGTTGGTTCTCTACCACTCCACTTCTGGGTTATTTATAATGTATTTTAGCCATCACAGATACTCCTATGACCTCACACATTAGGGGGCATCTGTTAGAACAAGATTTGCCTCACCCTGTGCAATCTTGAAGATAGGGCCTTACTCCATTTCCCTATGTAAACTAAATTTACCTGATTAATGAATCTAGAGAAAAATAAATATTTTTCCACTTGTACGCACCTGGCAAGTTATACAGCATGCATATACGTTGGCTGCTCCACTACAGCCCGCGTACATCAGGATTTGTGCCAGAAAATCAAAAATAAATGTTGGGTTTCCATGTCACGACAGAAGATCTCTGATCCTTGGCCTTCCATATACTGGAAACATTCCAACTCGACCCTTCAGTTGCATTTTGAAGGATATAAAGAAGTCAATTCTGAGTTATGGAAAAAGAAGAGAGAATTCAACTTTGAGAGAAAAGTTACTCTGGAGAAATTATTGCTTCATTATTGAGTCTACATCCCTTTGTCCTTTAAGTCTGAACACAGTGTTCAGCTCCCAGCTCTTCCCTTATTGATGGAGAACCTCTTTGTCTCCCATATATGAGCTTGCCTTTTGTGGAGGATTGAAGTGGTGGAGGCCCAGTTGGAAGGAACTCGGTTTCTCGGTTCCGAACCATGCCGATACAGAAGTCTGTAATGTGTTCACTTCTGTTGATCATTTATTAATAGAAATACTCATTTCCCATCCAATTGATATCTTGCAAATATATGTATTATGATCCATGGGCATGTTTGTTTTGAATATTAACGGATTATGTTATCTAATGTGCTAACCTGTTATATTATCACTATATGCTTTATTTACTTGTTTGTTGCAGGTATAAAGTTTTGGGTTGAAGTGCTCAATGGTGGACATCATCAAACATTTGGACGAGGTAGGCCTCTTTCTTACCTCCTTTGCACATTAATTTATATAGCATATGTTGGAATTGAGTCGATTTCTACAATCACCCCTGTCTGTTGTGGTTCACCCTAGCCATAGAGAGATTTTCCTCATAACAGGACTTCATCATCATCATATTCATCACTATCACTAGACTCTGATGAATTGTTCTTTTCTTCTTTTGAGTAGAAATTATTTTTTCTTTTGTAAATTTTTTTCTTGTAGTTAGGTTTTTCCTTCTTCTTGTATTGTTTAGTTTTGTTTTCTTCATCCTCAAAGTCTTCCTTGGGATAGGGACACTTGGCTACAAAGTGCCCAACCTTACCACAGTTAAAGAATTTGAAAGGGATCTTGCCTTTGTACTTCTCTGCTCCTTTCTGAAGTTTCTTTATAAAATTGGCTTCTTCCACATCAAATTCTTCATGATGGCTAGATTGAGGTTTTTGCTTCTGACCTTTTGTTTTCTTGAGCACCTTGAAGGTTGTCTCTCCTTGTGGGAGGTTCTCATGATATAATATTAACTCATAGGCAGTGAGGATTCCMTACAATTCATCCATGGTGAGTTTATCTAGATTATCTCGATCTTCAAGAGAGGACACTTTAGGATTGTATAGAATAGGTAGTGTTCTTAGTACTTTTTCAACTAGCTCATTGTCTGACACTTCTACTCCCAATCTTCTGATTGCATTAATAATATTATTGATTCTTTCAAAGTACTCTGAGATATTCTCTTCATCCTTCATTTTCAGACCTTCATATTGTACTCTAAGAGTCTGGAGTTTGGCCCTCTTTACCTTGGAATCTCTTGCATATATGGTTTCCAATTTATCCCAGAGTTGTTTTGCATTATTACTATTTAGTACGTTAGCAAGGATTTTCTTACTCAGCCCAGCTTGTAGTGTGTTTAAAGCCTTTGCATGGTCCCAAACAAATTTCTTGTCTTCTTCTTCTATGGGAGTGGTTTTTGGAACATCATATCCCTTTTCCACTAATGTCCATACTTCCAGTCCAATGGACATCAAATAGATTTTCATTCTAACACTCTAGAAGACATAGTCTTCACATTAAATAGGGGGATTTTTGGTGACATCTTCAGCTGCTGATCCATTCTAATGTATATTCCTCTTCAAGTGATTTAAACCTTTTGTGAAGAGACCCGCTTTGATATCAAATGAAGGATCAGATCCTGTCACTGAGAGGAGGGGGTGAATCAGTGACACCGTAATTTTATCAATTTTCTTTTATTTATGCAAACATAATTTTGACACAATATTTTATCGTGGAACCCAAATGGAAAAAACAAAAAACGCTTTTCTATTAACTACAAAATTTATTTTACATGTTACATAGAAGGAAGATATTCTTCCTTTTTGATCAACACCAACTGATCAGGATGCACCCACACCCTTATTCACCAACACCAACTGGTAGGAGGCTACAACCCCATGTTTATTCAGCTACAACTGACAAGGAAGAACCAACTTCCTCTGCAGGCACCAACCTGCCCTTGCACCACCCAACCACCCTTGATTTTCTGAATCTGTACAAACTTTTGTTTCAAGTCTTTTACTGCATCTCTCTCTGCTTCTTTGATTTAATATATTCTCCGATTCGGGTTGCAGAGACTACTCTTTTCAACACTCTTCCTTGTTTATATATTCTTCAAAATGGTGTGAGTGTTATACACTGTGTCCCTTTATTTGGAGCATTGCACCTCTTCATTTTAACTTAACCATAAACATTGTTTTAACATTTTTATCATGAAGGATTTTCATAAATTGATCATAGATATGGATCAATTTCATCCTTTAAACTCGATCTTGAACCTCTGTTATTTTCATAGGAACCGAATTCTATGGAGGCACTTCCCTCAAACCATTACATGTGACTGAGCATTTACAGAACCACGGGCTTACCAATTACAGCGACGTATTATATTAGATCTCTTATATCATATGACCAACGATGGTGTCCAAACGCTAGGTGAGATGAGCTCTTGAGCGCTTATCTATTCAACAGTCACGATTCAATATTCCTGATGAGATGGATGATTGTCGGGACTTCGCCCTTCAAAACTTCGAAATTTCAACTTTTCAAAAATTCGAAACAAATTTCCCGAATAGATCAGACGGTTTACGTCAGATTTGATTCTTACAAGGCTTAATTCAACGGTTGGGTCTTATTCAAGCATTGATATGGATGGTCACATATTACTTCATGACTTCGTCTATTTATACTTACGCTATCCTTCCACTGTGTTTTGATCAATGGTTGAGAATGCAGCCGAAGTGTTCTATAGATCGGACGACCCATGTCCACTTCGAGATTTCAACATTCAATACTTCGAAGGTTTCGAATAGACGTTGCTCCATTTTCCTATAGAGTGATCACCTGCTGTGGTAAGTCATAATACAATGGAGATTGCTTGCTATCGGTTAACATTTTCTCTTACACTATCCTTCTACTGTAGTAAATCGACGGATGAGAATACTGCCAAAGTTTTTCTTTAGATCAGACAAACCATATCTACTTCAGGATTTCGTCCTTCGGGACTTCGGAGCTTTTGTCATTTGCTAGTGGTGAAAAATCCCGGAGTGACGTAACTTGCTTACGTCACTGGATCATGTGTCATGAGCTGAGTAGCTACCACGTGTCGCTCAAATTCATGATTTGCACGTACCTAAAATACTAATTTGAAATTGACACTTGTCATTCTCTGACTATGCCACGCGTCCTTGCTAACGTGGAATGTTGATGTGTTTTGTCACAGTTTCTTGCTGACGTGGTCTGTTGAAGTAATCTACCATATGTCTTTGTTGACGTGGTTTTCCACTATGGCCTATCACATGTCCTCTTGAATCAGACGGGTGAGGCTTACTTCGGATGATCCAACAGTCGAGAATTTATTTAGGCTCTTCGGGTCTCCAAGCTTCGGGAATTTCACATCTCAAACTTTCTAGAGTGTAACCTCCTCACATATTTAGACCTGAAGTGAAAGATGTTCATTCGATCAAGATCTTAGATCAATGGTTCAATCTGTCTATGGTGCTGCTCTTCTAGCTTATCCTGTCCTTCCACTTAGAATGATCCAACGACTGATGGAAATTCGCATAAATGATATCTTAGATATTACCTCGCTTATCCTATTCTTCCACTCGAAAATGATCCAACGGCTGACGGGAATTAGGGTTTGACCTGATGGCTGACGGGTATTCGGATAATCAAATTCTCAACCCTTTAGCCCCGCTTATCCTATCCTTCCACTTTAAGATGATTTGACGGTCACGATCCTCCAACAGTCCTCAAGCCCACGACCACTCATATGACCGACGTCCGTAATATTTAGACGATCAACACGGTCAATTTCTTGATCAGACGACTACTGATCTTATCACTTTGATCGAACGACTATTGAGACTTCTCACCCTGAGCATACGCTTTTCCTTCCAAGATTTGATCTCTGCATTTTCTAACCCTCCTGATCTTTTATCATAGGAACATTGTTGATCCCATCATGATCAACAATAATCACGAATTGCGTCAGCCTATCTCTGCATTTTCTAACCCTTTCGAGATTTTATCATAGGAACATTGTTGATCCTATCGTGATCAACAATAATAACGAATTTCTTCAGCCTATCTCTACATTTTCTAACCCTCATGAGCCTTTATCATAGGAACATTGTTGATCCTATCGTGATCAACAATAATCACAAATTGCTTCAGCCTTAAGGTGATGTTCTTTTGTCAATTCTTAGTATACTTTTCTTCCTTAGATTAACCTTGTTGCTCTACTTATTATGACTGTTGACATCAATGACAACACATGAATGACAAAATGTCCAACAATTTTTGTGTCTGGTTTGATGAATGAAATAATTCATCGATAGTGGTTGAGGTTTTAGTGTTGAACAGAGTGGAATTAATTGATTGTTTATTCATTTGGGAATCGTTTTAAAACATTAAATGGACAAACTAGAAGAAACATAACTCTTCTACAGGTTGTTGTGGAATTCATGTTGTCTTGTTTTGGTGACACTGTGTTAAAGATTTGATTGTGAAAAATGAGCAAGTTTGTTAAGCCCTAATATTGGCTCATTACCCCTTAATTGGGGCATATTACATTAGTAATGTTGTTTTATTTGTGTCATCTTTATTCCATTAGTTGTAATTATACCTCCTAGTCTCCTATATATACCAAGGAGACATTTTCATTTGGAACCATCTTGTACTTGAACATTTATGTGAGGTAAAAGGAGGTTGCCCACTTGACGAGGCTTATTATATGAAATTATCTCTTTTTCAAGGCATTGATTACTTATTCTAATGTTTTTCTATGCTATGTTGATATTTGGTTCTTAACATATGGTATCAGAGCTCAAGGTCTTGGGGTTTCGCTGCTACATCTGAGACACCTTGGAATTTTTGCTATAACTATTTTTCTACAATGTTTCAGAAGGAACGTCTTGGAGGATATTTAGAAGACGGATCAATGTACATTGGGTTAAAATTTCAGCTCCTGAGGCCTTATACTTTTGGAGATACAGTCTGTACAAGATAGGGTTCTGGAATCATCCTGAACTGAGTCATTGCGAAATTTTCGCTATAAATTTTTTTCTGTAATGTTTCAGAACCTAAAATCCAGAGGCTATTCACAGAACTTAGTAAGGTATCTGTGGTAAAATTTTCAGCTTTTGGGTCATCTTAAATTTGTAGATACACCCTGTGGAAGACAGGGTATCTAACTAGTCCAATTGACTAGTCTCAAGAATTTGTTCCAGATAAAACAATCATAACTTCTTCCTAGAGTATCCAAATTGAGTGGGACTGATTGCATTGGATAGTGGACAGTCTGTAGTATTTCTGGTACTAGTTTTAGAATTTTATATCAATTATTTTGTGCGGGGAACGCTATAAAAGTGAGATCTCCTGGAAAGGCCAAAAATCAGCAAGTTGTGGGGAAGTTACCATAAATTCCACTTGGCACATCCAATTTTGATCAAAATTGTGGCATTTCAGAGAAGAAATATCAGAGAACTACATAAAATAAATTTTCAAACCTAGAAGGGCCGAAACGTGGGAGATACAACAAAAGAAATATTGTCTAGCAGAACCACCTCAAAATCAAGGTTTAAAAGTGATACTTGGCCAACATGCCACCCAAAAAGGGAACTTCTACACCAAATAATGTTAATATTATGGTAGTTGCGGGAGGTATTTACCTCCACATGTAAACCT
>SNQJ01S0007719.1:37333-48908 GCA_010110895.2 Picea sitchensis
CATGTTAAGACCTAATATTGTCTCATTACCCCTTAATTGGGGCATATTACATTAGTAATGTTATTTTATTTATGTCGGCTTTATTCCATTAGTTGTAATTATACCTCCTAGTCTCCTATATATACTAAGGAGACATTTTCATTTGGAACCATCTTGTACTTGAACATTTATGTGGGGTAAAAGGAGGTTTCTCCCTCGAAGAGGCTTATTATCTGAAATTATCTCTTTTTCAAGGCATTGATTACTTATTCTGAGGTTTTTCTATGCTATATTGATATTTGGTTCTTAACAAAGTTAATGCATGGAATTGATTGAATTATACACAGTAGTTGTTCATTTGATCACAATGATTGTTTGGTTGGGGTTGGATCTTTTACGTTTGATATAGAATGATTTTATGGATTACTTAATCAATTTTAATTATAGTATCTGTTCTCTTTCCCTACCATTATTTCGGTTTTTGCTAATTACAACCCCCTCGCCTTCCCACATTCAATTTGCACTCCTTGTTCTTAAAATTTAATTACAGTTAAGAGAATTCTTTATTGAAACAATTTGAAATCGTAGTTTCTTGGTTGGAACACAGTGATAGATTCTTTGGTTTACATTACAGTTGATTGTTTGTTGTCTTTGAGCAGTAACCATGACTATTTCCCCCCTCATTTTAACATTTTTTCACTCAATAAAACCCCTCGCATATCCCAAAACCTTTGTTCACTCCCTGCTCATTGACAATAGTTAAGCAATTTGTATGGATTGGATTGCATGAGCCTGATATGTTGTTGAGCCAAAATTTATTTCATATTTTTAAGGAGTTGTCATGTATGGTTGTTAAAAGAATTATTTGCTAATCAATCATGCATGCATGAATGAGTTTTTTCAGCCGAGGTAGCCATGGCAGAGGTGACCGAGGAAGAGGTAATTGGAACAGTGGCCCTAGAAGGCCTAGATTCTCCATTCACTTTGATGCTGACTCATAAGAGTTAGGCCAGTTATTTCAGGCTAGACTTTTCAATTGGATTGGGAAAGGAGTGGTCCAACCTAGGCCTAAAATGCCTCCCTTCCAAGCTCCACAAGCCCCTGGTATTCCCGTACCCCCTCATGTCTCATTGCAACCCAACATTCTCAAAAACGATGGATGGAAAGAGATTGTCCACCCAACAAGCTACCAACATCGTGGTTGGCCCAATTTGTCTTTACCTACTCCCCTGCCTATCAATCAGATTGTCCAATATGCCCCTTCCTCTCCCTCCAATGGCTCTGATAAATCTGTGTCTTCCCGGATGCATTTGAGGGACGATTGTTCTCATGTGATCAGTGAGATTAGGCCTAAAGGCTCTGCGCAACCAAAGGAAAATTTAGAGAAATCAAAGGGTGACAACAACAATCAAGGAAAAATTGCATCTTAGAGTGGAAAATATGGTTTTTGAGTTTTATTTTATTTATTGTTGATGACAGTTGACTTCATAAGTTTTGGACAACATGTTTTCTTTGGATATATGAGTAATATATTTTTGAAAATAATTTCAAATGTCAATGAGATAAATTGTCAAATATGAATGTGATGATGGGAGTCACAAGGAGGGTGTTTTTCTTAATTAACTAGTTAGGTTATGATTGTTAAGAGCTAAAGGGAGTCACAAGGGGTCCCACCTACTAGTTATTATTTATTTAAAACCCTTATTATGATTTATTACTTTTCCCCCTTAACTAAAAAGTTGGTTGAGTTTTAGTTAACTTAACTAATGAAGTATTTCAAGTGCTTCAACTAATTCTAATTTGCTTAAAGACAAAAGGAAAGGGAGGAACAAGAAGATGATAGAAGGAGAAGCATACTAAGGTTTTCTCTTTGAGTTTGTGTTGAGATAGTTCAGTTTTCATTCATTCCTTAATTTATTACAAGCCTAATTGTTTTTTATGATAGTAGGGTCTTATTGTAGACAACAAGATTCAGGGTTGAATTATATCATTCAGACACTTGTTTTCCAGAGGTGTTGATCTCTCTTTGATAGTCTATGTAGACTTGTTTGTTTGTGAATTAGTTTTCATGACTGACAAAGCCTATTGTGCAGAGTCGAGTGGGCAACAATATGTGGCAAGTTGATCTGGATTTTAGAGTTCAGTTTTTTATTTTCTGTCAGAGGTCCTTTTGTATGTTCCATCAGGGATGTCTAAGTTTGACTTTGGTCCAAAACTTCTTCACAAAATTTTGTAAAGAGAATGACTCTTTGGTGAATTGGAATGAAATAAAGGATTGTTTTATGTCTCATCTATCTTGATTATCATCTTGGTGTCTTTGCTTATGTCTCTACATTTATTTCAACAACTATTATATTCAGAAAATCATATAAATAATGAATTTTCCAACAAGCTTTTATTTAAGAATAGACTAGCCTAAGCACTTGTAATCAATACTTGTGAGTTAGGATGTTATTTTTTATGGCTATAAACATAGGGTGACATTCTGGTCTATTTTTCTTTAGCCAAGCAGTATCTGAAAATGCTTGAGTAAGATCATTTCATACATTTTCCTCAACACTTGGGTGGAACGTCCGTCCCAAGTAGTTGGTTGCACAACCGTTGTGAAAAGATAAGTGTTTTATCTTGTTGTTGTGTTAACATATGTATTTAATTGATGTGCATGAACTCTATGTATTTGGAAGTGATTTATATGTTGTTGTAATGAGTTGTTTAATTGCAATTCATGTTGATTATTAGCATGTTGTAGATGCTTCTATTTTGTAGTTAAAGACAATAGCTAAATATGTTTTAATTCGTAGTTGTATGCTACATGAAATTGGATAACATTAAAATAGTTAATTAGTTAGCAAGAATTTTGTTTTTAAGAGTATTCCACATCGTAATGTCCTTCGGATGGGTTGGGGGACATTACATGGCTGATGCAGTTCTATGTGTAGTTTATGTCAAGAACATGTGTCCATATCATTCTCTTCAAAACATGACTCCTTATGAAATGTGGTATGGCCACATTATTTCGGTGAGGTATCTTAGGGTCTTTGGTTCCACCTGTTATGCCTTGATTCCTAAGGCGAAAAGAAGAAAGCTTGATGAAAGGAGTTGGAAGTGCATCTTATTGGGGTACTCAAAAACCACCAAGGGGTATCGTCTGTACGATGAGACAAACAAGAAATTCATCCTTTCTAGAGATGTAATTTCTCTTGAATCCTCCAAGAAAGAAGAAATTGTTGAGAGGCAACTTGATCATCTAGAAAAATTCACTTGTGTAAAGACATATCATGAATTTGATGTTGAGATTCCACATCTTGAAGGGGGCCCTATCTTGGGTTAATCTCTGGAATCTCCTTTTGAAGCATTATCTTCCCCACATGAAGAAGTTCCCACCACTTCATCAAAACCTAAATTTCATTTGGATGATATGATCGAGAGGATTGAAAAGTTGAAGCTTGATGAGAAATCAACACCATCTCAATCAGCTGAGCAACCTAGACCATCTCAGAAAGGTCTGCCAAAATGGCTCACAAAAACACTTGAAAGTGTTCATCTTGATGAGGTCGTAAATACATGACCCAGAATTTCCTCAAGACAAGATGGAGGTAATGTAGATAATTCAAAATCAGGTGATGTAGATGACATGGATGTTTCATATGATTGTGAGTTGAATTTATCTACTAACCTTGAACCAACTTCCTTTGAAGAAGCCAATTCTCATGATGAATGGAAAGAATCCATGTATAAGGAATATGATGATCTCATCAAGAATAGGACATGGACGTTGGTGGATCCTCCATTTGGAATCAAACCAATCAGTTGCAAGTGGGTATTCAAGAACAAGTATACATCGGATGGCTCACTTGACAATCACAAAGTAAGGTTTGTGGAAAAAGGATTTGCATAGAAAGACTGTGTTGATTATCATAATACTTTTTCCCCCACAACAAAATGGGCTACCATCCATACTCTATTTTCCATGGCAACATAGAATGAATGCAAAATTCATCAAATGAATGTGAAGACTTCTTTCTTGAATAGAGATTTGAAATATAATGTTTTCATGTCTCAACTAGAAGGATTTGTTGTGAAGGGACAAGAACATAGGGTATGCAATCTCATCAAATCCTTATATGGATTGAAACAAACATTGCAAGCATGGTATGAAAATTTAATGGAGCATCTTCTAAAATTGAATTTCAAGCATTTCAATCTTGACGATGCAACTTTGTTTGGTGAGAAAGTTGGTATATCTTGTAGTATATGTAGATGATCTATTGATAATAGGGAACAATGAAAGCTACATTGCATCCATAAAGAAAGAGTTGAATAAAGGCTTCAATATGACATATTTGGGACATCTTCACTACTATTTGGGCATTGAAATAATTCGAAATCCAAGATACATATTCATCTCCCAGAAGAAGTAAATTAGAGAAATGTTGAACAAGTTTGGCATGGTTGAGTGCAATCATGTTTCTACTCCAATGGAATAGAAATTGAAACTCACATCAAAAGCAGGGAATGAATTTGAGGATGCAACCAAGTATAGACAACTCGTGGGAAGTCTTATCTATCTTACTACCATTAGACCAAACATTTCATTTGTTGTTGGGATTCTTTCCAGGTTCATACAAAAGCCTTGTGAAGTACATTGGTCTGTTGAAAAAAGAGTTCTAAAATACTTGAAAGGAACTCAAGATTTTGGACTTGGGTACTCTAAGGTAGATGACTTCAACCTGATCAGATATTCTGATTCAAAATTTGTTGGGGATAAGGAAAGTGGAGTGTCAACTTCAGGCTATCTCATCAGTCTTGTATCAACAATTGTCTCTTGAAGATCACACAAACAATCAGTTCCAACAGATTCCACAACAGAGGTAGAATATGTGGCAGTTGCAGAAGCAACAAAGGAGATTGTGTGACTCAAGAAAATACTTGAATATTTGCAGGAGAACAAGTGAATTCTAATCCTCTTCTAGTTGACAATATTTCTACAATCAAGTTGTCCAAGAATAATAGATTCCATGATTGAACTAAGTACATCAACACAAAGTATCAACTGATTCTATATCATGTAGAGGCCAAGTCTATTCACTTGAGACATTGTTCCACAAATGAACAAATTGCAGACATCTTCACTAAAGCACTTGGAAGAAAAATATTTGAAACTTTCAGAATGATGCTTGGATTCACAAACACCCCTTCATATTAAAGGGGGGATGTTAGACACATAATCGTTGAGATTTTATTGTAATAATAATGTAAATATGAAGAGTCGTAGGTGATAGGAAGAGTCATTCGTTTGAGAAGACCAATAGTCACTTAGATTGTATTTATGCACCTCTCATGTTAATGCAATACACACCAATGGAGTTACGTTTTTTGCCGTACCTAGCCTGACACTTTCTTACTTTTCCATGTTGTTCTATTTATATAATCTATCCTAATTCTTTCTCCTACTTTAGTACCACGAATTAGGATAAAATACTAGTGAATCATAGGAAAATAAAACAAGAAAATGTTTTATCCTTCAAGACGTGTTTTCATAGAAAAAAGGAAAGGCTGAAATTATATTAACATCCACAAATGCCCAAGATAATTCAATGGTATTGCAAAAGTACAAAAAACATAAATAGTCAAGAGGGAGCACCTAATGTGTTTCCAATGAAATATAATAAACTAAAATAATAATAAAAAGTACAAAATTAGTCGCCCAAAACATGGGAGGACATGCCAAAATTGGTAAAGACTACAACTCAAATGAGATCCAATGTAAACAACGGTATAGTCATTCCTACTAATTGCTTTAAAGTAGTATTGAACACATTTATTATGATATCAAATTGTAGGGAGTCCCTAAGATAGAGTCGAAGAATATCATCTACAAAGTGGCCTAGGCCAAGGAGAGTCAATGAAACTATCCTCAAGGGTAGTAGATTGTTTTTTCCCTCATGTGTTTTTTCCCAATCGTCAAAAAAGATGAACCATTGGTGGAGCTAATGAAGTTGGTAAGATGAGTGTGGGGAGAAGGTTCGGGTCTAGTATGTGTGGGAGTGGTTGTTACCCCATGTCAATGGTTCACTCTAAAGGTGTTGGTTGAGCTTGTATTAACAAGGGAAGTAGTGTGATTGTTTGGTAGTACCTCTGTAACACCCATATTTCCCCCAGTTTGTAAATATAACTATATTGGCCAAGAGACTATGGAAAATCGATATGTGCGAATGTTTGATTTGATGAACCTTTGTATAAAAGGTCAATGAATGCAATTTATGTTACTAATAGAAAATGGATAAGTGTTGCATAACTGTTGAAATGGGTGTTTTCCAAGATAGACCACAGATGCTATGAAAGAGATGGTGAGGGGAACCAGGAATGGTTGAGATAACCCCACCAAACCAATACCTTGTTGGATTTAATTGCTCAGGACCAGAACAGTCCTCTGACCCAGGAATGAATTACCAGTCAGGTTGGTAGGTGGGAATACCTCCTCAAGATTTAATGAGGTATGGGGCAGAGCACCCATCTGGAAGGATTTCAGACCTGACCACAGACTGGGGATTCAGGCCACACAGAATCTTGTTGAGGAAGGAAAGAAAGGAAAGCATGGTGGATAGAGAAAAAAGAGAGGAGATAAGAAGCTCTCGAGTTCGAGGAAGAACTGAAAAAACAAGCATGTTTTGGTCACAGGGAGTGGCTAGCAAGGTTATATTACAAGTTGATAAATGAGGTTGATGAGTGACTGAGGAATTACTCAGGCATACCCCCTTGCTTGGTATAGAGAAGACACATTGTCGAGATCATGTGGGAGGAGGAGAGTAACCTTCATCCCTAACTATTGTTGAGTTGGAAGGAAGAGTTCTCTCTCAGAGCATCGTGGTCTAGCTTGGGGGTGGCTAGTGGTAAATCTATTAGGAGTGACTGAGCCTATGGTTGGATGGAAACAGACACCTCTTTCAGCAGTCGCATCACGTCTTCTGGTTTTTATAAGTTTTTTCATACTTTTTGCATTGAAATGAAATAATGGGTGAATGCCTATATATATATATATATATATATATGGGTTTTTTTGTATTGAATGATCAAGCTATGTGTATGCATAATGCATTTATCTTCTTGTGAACTTATGCTTCTGATTGATCATCTATATACCCCAGCTTAGCCTTTGAGGTGTCTTCGGATGTAAACATGTAGGAGGGATGGGATAGAAAGCATTGCGTCAATTTGGCCCCGTCGGTCTGAAGAGGATATCTTCTTCAGACTCCTTGTTGTGTGACCAAGATATCATGCCCAAGTCCTTAACAACTTTATGATGAAGAGATTTGTGTTTAAATCGCGAGAGTTTAGAAGGACCCATGTGACGAACACCTAGGATCCCTATGCTAAGCCTAAGGGAGCTAAGCCCTTCTGGATTCATAGCTCTGGAAGTCTAGGACTTCGGGGTATTGTTGACCCTACTAGTCATAAATTGGCTGAAGGTAACTGGGAGTTTCAGTTACCGGAAAATTTGACCGACAATGGGTGGTTACCTAGTGGGTAGAGGGGTCTGTCTCACCAGATAACCGGGATCTGAATCTTCATTGTGAAGTAACAAAAACCACCGATCAAGAACGATCGAAAGTTATCTCATTCGTTGGATATACATCGAGACGAATTATGTGAAGTTCCACTTCGAGAGAAGGTATATGCTATAGCATCGAATTCCCTGAACGCCTAAGTTACGAAGTAAGAAGAGTCGTAGATCTGGGGAGATCGTAGGAGCCCCGCGTAACCATCTAGTCACTTAGAAGGAGGGATCCACATACATTACTTCGGCGAAGTCTTGCTTCAGGAGAATGGAGTGGCAGTAAAGACAAAACCCCTGAAGGTCAGAGCCACGAAGTGACGAGGACCGTAGATCTAGGGATCCTTTGGGTTCTTTCCTAGCTGTCGGATCTATGACAAGGTTAACCCGGCATTGACCACTTTGGGAGAAACAAGAGGAGACTCACCTCAATATCCCTGAAGGTCGAAGTTACGAAGTAACGAAGGACGTGGATCTAGGGGTTACGTGGAGGCACCGTAACCGTAGGATCGAGGAATCGAKAAGGTGATCAGTCGGGTGAAGCGATATGCCAACGTCACCTAGGGTGATGTGGACCCACTTGGATACAACACGTGCCACCCTAGGTATGGGCCACGTGTCTTCTATGTCTTGTCACATGTCCCCTCCAGTAACTAATCGTTTTGCCGATATGGAGGGAGGTGTATTCAGGACCCACTGGTAATTTTCGTCGCATCTAGTACGTCACTCTACGAGAGTGGACCCCTTCGGGAGTTTGGGAGTTTGGGAATTCGGGCATTTGGGACACAACATCACGCGCAAGGTAAAAGGCTCAAAGGTCGGAGCCACGTGGAGGTATTTCGGGACTCCGGTAGTTCGGGGACTCCGGGCTCCGGAGGAAAAGCGTGCAGGAAGGAAAAGAGGCATTCAACGTCGAAGTGTCGAAGTGTCGAATTCCTCTACAGTCGATATGTTATAAATGAATTGAATCCTTTATTGGTTTAGTAGGAGGCTTTTATTTAAGAGGGACGACGAAACCTTTATACCCCATCCCTAGGGAAGGTACTTAAGGTTCGAGAGTGTTACAAATTGGTATTAGAACATGGTTACAACACTTGGCATGCTTGGGCTCATGGACGAGTCGCTTAAAAACCATATTTAAAGGAATTTTAAGGGTAACACGCTATATTCTTTCCTAAAGAGGCTGGTTAAACTTTTATTGAAGAAAATAATGAAACTTTCTATTGTGTGTGTGTTTAAGAAATATGAACTATTTGTTGTTCATGAACTAATAGACCATTGGCTAACAGTAAGTGTTTTTTCAGCACTCAAGCAGTCGGTAAATCGCGGAAAAACTACAAGTATAAAGGATGGTGATGTGCCATGAAGTGGGGGATGGCTCCCACAATAGAGACGAATAATCTGACGAGAGGAGGGTAGTGGAAACCCCTTCGAATCTGGCTGAAATTGTAAGGAGCCACATGACAAAATTACAGAGTTGCAAGGCCGACAATGAGATATTGATAAAGGAGAAAGAAAAATAAATGGAAATTAATGTAGTCTTGCTACAAAGATTATCCGATATACAGAGGCAGCTACACCATGGACCCGCAACCAATCATGTGGACCGACGACATACAAAGAAAATTCAAAGTCCACCTGAGATACGAAAATGTGGTCCCATAAGTGGCCACACTAGGAGGAGTACCTCGAGTAAGGTCCAACCTGGAGGCATGAGACACTCATCGGGAGAGTCCTCTAGAGAGGAAACTGGAAACTCCGAGGGATCTTCTAGTAGAAAAACTAGCTCGCATTCTCAAAGGAAAGGAAAGAAGCAAAAGCATTCCAAAATTCATGATCCTGAAGAGTTCAAGAAAGCCAAACCACCCTCTTTCAATGGAGAGATTAAGAAAAGGGAAGAGGCAGAAGCTTGGCTGCTTGGTTTAAAGAAGTACTTCAAAGTCCATGACTACTCTAAAAACTTGAAGGCTCGAATAGTCATCTTCAACTTGAATGGAAAGACTTCCATTTGGTGGGAAGACCTTAGGAATGTGAAAGGAATCCATGAAAAGGACTTGTCATGGAAACAGTTTGAGAAACACTTCAATAAGAAGTATCTGTCAGAGAAATACTTTGATGGGAAGACTAAGGAGTTCTATGAACTCAGGCTAGGACAACTCACCATAGAGGAATATGTCAAAAAATTCCTTGAGTTGATGAGGTATGTACCCTACATAAATGATGAAAAGGTAAAAGTGCAGCGATTATTAGTGGGTTACCTCAGTCCTACCAGGAAAGGATTGAGTTTGACAAACCAAATACCTTAGAAGATACTATCCGGAAGGCAAGGTATTGTTATGAACAGTTCAGGAGTCAGACAAAACCTCGTGAGGACTAGAAGAAGAAGAGTAGTTTGGGATTCAATAAGAAGGGGTTTAAGTCCTCAAGATTTAAGAACTATGGGAAGGATTCTAGGATGAGCCTTCCTACTAGAAGTGTGTATCAACAAAATTTCCCCTCCCATAGTGGAAATAAACCTTTTGGAGAGACCCCAGGAAAGACTGATAACCCAAAGAGAGAACCCTTGAAATGTTGGGGTTGTGGAGAAGAACATCTGCCGAGGGATTATCCACACAGAAAATAGAACATTAGCAGAGTTTACAACATCCAAGAAGCTACCACATTCAATGATGTGGCTAGGAGCATGCCACGAATTTATGCATCCTT
This sequence comes from Picea sitchensis, assembly GCA_010110895.2. Classification (NCBI taxonomy): domain Eukaryota; kingdom Viridiplantae; phylum Streptophyta; class Pinopsida; order Pinales; family Pinaceae; genus Picea; species Picea sitchensis. Next base: position 47,574 of record SNQJ01S0007719.1, read on the forward strand.
GGATAATAAACAAGCCAACCACCAAGCTTCAATGATGGAGATGGAAGGTATGATCGCTAACCATCTAGTTTCTATTTTAATTGACCTTGGTTCTAATTTGATTTATGTGGCACCTCAGACTGTTGATAAGTGTAAATTGCAACCAGTTAGACATGTTAAACCATGGTTGGTACAACTAGCCACTAGAACCAAAATAAAAGTAGCAGAGGTCATGGCAGCTTTCCAATTCATTATGGATGGATTGCCCACCCAAGTGACCCTTAAAATACTTCCCCTAGGATATTATGACTTGTTGGTTGTTATGGACTGGTTAGCCACTTATAAAACCAAGTTGGACTGTTACCATAAAATTTTGGAATGTGAAAATGAAGAAGGGAGAAAAATAACCCTCCAAGGGATTCAGAGGCCTGTCTCAATGAGACTAATATCAACCCTTCAAATGAAAAAGTATTGCAGAAAGGGATGTCCTCTATATGCAATACAGGTGTTGGAATCTGTTGAGGATGACAAACCAAACCTAGAGGACCACCCCATATTAAGAGAGTATAAATACATGTTTCTAGAAGAGGTATCGGGTCTACCTCCGAGAAGAAACATTGACTTCTCCAAATAACTTTCACCAAGAGTAGTGATAGTGTCTAGAACGCCCTATAGGATGAGTACACTAGAGCTAGTTGATCTCAAGATACAACTAAAGGAGATGATGGACAAAGGCTACATCCGACCCAACGTGTCTCCATGGGGAGCACCCGCCTTGTTTGTGAAAAATAAAGATGACACACTCCGACTGTGCATAGACTATAGACAACTCAATAAGACAACCATAAAGAACAAGTATCCCTTACTAAGTATCGATGACTTGTTTGACCAATTAAGGGGTGCTTCCATTTTCTCAAAGATTGACTTAAGGTCTGGATATCGTCAAGTCTGAATCAAGGATGAAGACATCCACAAAACATCCTTCAGGACAAGATATGGTCACTATGAATTTGTGGTGGTGCCATTTGGATTAACCAATGCCCCCGCCACTTTTATGTGCTTGATGAATAATGTACTCAACAAATTCCTAGACAAATTTGTGTTTTTTTTCATTGATGATATTCTAATCTACTCCAAGAACAGAGAGGAGCATGAAGAACATCTTAAATTAGTGCTTCAAGTACTAAGAGAGCATCAACTCTATGCTAAGTTTAGCAAGTGTGACTTTTTCCAGAAGCAAGTCCATTACTTAGGCCATGTTATTTCTAAAGGAGTGGTAGTAGATCCTGACAAGATCAGATCTATCATGGAATGACCTACCCCAAAGGATGTATCTGATATCATATCCTTTATGGG
>SNQJ01S0007719.1:50893-100291 GCA_010110895.2 Picea sitchensis
GCCCAGAGAAAGGTGGGAGCGGGTGACAGGTGATGGACACATGTCACTTGGGAAAGAGTCAACCCATTGTTGACTTATCGTATCTCGGGAATTCGCGAAGGAGGAGGACGAGGGCTCAACACTCCAACTCGCGAAGTCGCGAGATGCAAGTAGCGCTAGTATTTATCTTAGGAAGTGGGTGACCCATTGTTGACTTATCATGGCTCGGGGTTTCGCAGGATGAAGAAATTGTACCCTGATCGCTAAGGCTGCGAAACACCGAGAGCCGAGGTCTCATGCGACGAGTGGCAGCGGCACAGTTCGTGAGCAGAGTACAGCGAAGGAGACAAGTGGTGTGTGCACATCGCTTTGGTAGAGCCCACGTAACGTTGACCTCTCGCGTCTCGAGATTTCACAAAGGAGGAGCACGAGGGCTCAACACCTCAACTAGCGAAGTTGCGAGTGGTGCTAGTGTTTGGCCTAGCCTACGGTTACATGTAGCAGGCGCTAGTGAGGAAGGAGCCATACCTGTATCGCATCTCGGGTATCGGCATTTGGAGAAAGAGGAGTCGAGAGTCTTGACTCCCAACTCGCAAGCTGCGAAAGGTGTTTGCGCTAAGACCAGGTCGTGGTCGCTTGGAGGAGGATAAGGGAAGGGATGGTCTACGCTAGGCCCCATAGAAGTCTCGGGGATTCTATCCCTCGAAGAAAAATATGAAAAATCTAGGTTGTCGTAGTGGGTGTGTGACAATTACCTCCTGGGTAGGATATTTGTACTTATGAAAGACCATTCTGGGTTGAGGCACCTGTTTGATCAACAAAAACTCAATGCTAGACAAGCTAGGTGGATGGCTCTCCTTAGTGAGTTTGATTTTGAAATCAAACACATCAAAGGAAAGGAAAATAGAGTGGTCGATGCCCTTAGCAGATGTGTGAAAATGATTCACCTGGCAACGGTAAGCACCTATGAAACGGATGTCAGGGAGAGAGTCAGGAATGCACAAGAAACATATGTGTTTTTCAATACCGTGATGTCATACCTAAAGCAAGAGCCCATAGGGATAAAGTATGAAGGCTATCAGATGCTTGATGAAGGCATGTTGACCTACAGAAACTGATTGTATATTCCAAGTCGTGATGACTTGAAGAGGTTCATAATGGATGAACTACACAAGAGACCATATACTGGTCATCCGGGTTATCAGAAAATGATCACGGCCACTAGAAAACAATTATATTGGCCTATATTGAAAAATGACATAGTTGACTATCTAGCTAAGTGTCTAGAATGCCAGCAAGTTAAGGCAGAACACCGACACCCAGCAGGGTTGTTACAACCTCTACCAATTCCAGAATGGAAATGGGAGACCATCTCCATGGATTTCATCACCGAATTACCAAAATCGGCCAAGCAGAATGATGCCATCATGGTAGTGGTGGAAAAATTGCGCAAGTCTGCTCACTTCATTCTTGTCAAGTCAAATTGCAAGGAAACAGATATTGCCAACATCTTCATGAAGGAGATATTCAGAATGCATGGCATGCCTAAAGAGATTATATCTGACAGAGATACAAAATTTACTTCAGGATTTTGAAAATCCTTAATGGATTGTTTTGAGACTAAATTGTTGTTTAGCACAGCCTATCACCCTCAAATTGATGGACAGATAAAAAGAGTGAACCAAATATTAGAAGACATGTTAAGGATGCATGTAATGCATCAACCTAAGAAGTGGGAAGACTACCTGTCATTGGTAGAATTTGCCTACAACAACGGTTATCAAGAGTCATTGAAGATGAGCCCTTTTGAAGCCCTCTATGGTAAACAGTGCAAGATTCCAATCAGCTGGAGTAATCCAGTGGATAGAATTACAATCGGACTCGACATGATGAAAGAAATGGAACAACAAATGATTTAGATAAAGAAAAATATGAAAACTTCTCAGGATAGACAAAAGAGTTATGTCGAAAGAAAGAGGACTCCTAGAGAATTCAAGACAAAAGACCGTGTATATCTTAGAGTTAGGCCCTAGGAAAAGTTCCTTGAGAATGGGAGCTTGTGCCAAGCTAGCATCCTGGTATTTTGGACCCTTTGAAATCTTGGATAGAGTGGGACTTGTAGCCTATAGGCTAGCACTCCCTCCCACAGTGAAGGCACATAATTTTTTCCATGTTTCATTATTGAAGAAATATGTACATGATTCTAATCACATAATTGACTGGTCTGTGATCCAGGTGGAGCCGGAGGGAGAATTCCTGCCAGAACCTCAATGCATACTAGACAGGAAGGAAACCTCACTCAGGAACCGAACCATTGCACAGGTCAAGGTGCAGTGGAAACACTTTGGCCCAGATGAGGTATGTGAGAAATGGAGGATGACATGAGACATGCATATCCATTTTTGTTTACTTCTGTATATACAAAGCACAATGATAGATAGAACATCGAGGATGATGTTACTTTAAGGGGGAGGGGATTGTAACACCCATGTTTCCCCCAGTTTGTAAATATAACTATATTGGCCAAGAGACTATGGAAAACTCGATATGAGTGAATGTTTGATTTGATGAACCTTTGTATAAAAGGTCGATGAATGTAATTTCTGTTATTAATAGAAAATGGATAAGTGTTGCATAACTGCTAAAAGGGGGGTTTTCCAAGATAGACCACAGATGCTATGAAATAGATGGTGAGGGGAACCAGGAATGATTAAGATAACCCCCACCAAACCAATACCTTGCTGGATTTAATTGCTCAGGACCAGAACAATCCTCTGACCCAGGAATGAATTACCAGTCAGGTTGGTAGGTGGGAAGACCTCCTTAAGAGTTAATGCGGGATGGGGCAGAGCACCCATCTATAAGGCTTTCATACATGACCACAGACTGGGCATTCATGCCACACATAATCTTGCTAAGGAAGGCAAGAAAGGAAGGCGTGGTGGATAGAGGAAAAAGAGAGGAGAGACGAAGCTCTCGGGTTCGAGGAAGAACTGAAAAACAAGCGTGTTCTAGTCGCAGGGAGTGGATAGCAGGGTTATATTACAAGCTGATAAATGAGGTTGATGAGTGACTGAGGAAGTACTCATGCATACCTCCTTGCTTGGTATAGAGAAGACACGTTGCCAAGATCCTGTGGGAGGAGAAGAGTAACCTCTATCCCTAATTGTTTCTGAGTCGGAAGGAAGAGTTCTCCCTCAGATCATCATGGTCTAGCTCGGGGGTGGCCAGTGGTAAATCTGTTAGGAGTGACTGAGCCTATGGTTGGGTGGAAACAAACACCCCTTTCAGCAGTCGCATCATGTCTTCTGGTTCTGATAAGTGTTTTCATACATTGTGCATTGAAATGAAATAATGGGTGAATGCCTGTATATATATATATATATATATATATATATGGTTTTTTTTGTATTGAATGATCAAGCTATGTGTATGCATTTATCTTCTTGTGAACTTATGCTTCTGATTGATCATCTATATGCACCAGCTTAGCCTTCGAGGTGTCTTGGGACGTAAACCTGTAGGAGGATTGGGATAGAAAGAATTGCGTCAATATGGCCCCGTCGATCTGAAGAGGATATCTTCTTCAGAATCCTTGTTGTGCGACTGGGATATCATTCCCAAGTCCTTAACAACTTTATGATGAAGAGATTCGTGTTTAACTCGTGAGAGTTTAGAAGGACCCATGTGACCAACACCTAGGAACCCTATGCTAAGCCTAAGGGAGCTAAGCCCTTCTAGCTTTGGAGCTTTGAAAGTCCGAGACTTCGGGGTATTGTCGACCCTACTAGTCATAAATTGGACGAAGGTAACTAGGAGTTTCAGTTACCGACAAAGTTGATCGGTAATGGGTGGTTACTCTTGTGGGTAGAGGGGTTTGTCTCACCAAATAACCAGGATCCGACTCTTCATTGGGAAGTAACGAAAACCACTGATCAAGAACAATCAAAAGTTCTCTCAGTTGTTGGATCTACACCGAGATGACTTCGATGAAGTTCAACTTTGGGAGAAGGGACATGCTATAGCATCGAACTCCTCGAATGTTGAAGTTACGAAGTAAGGAGAGTCGTAGATCTGGGGAGATCGTAGGAGCCCCACGTAACCGTTCGATCGCTTAGAAGGAGGGATCTGCGTACAGTACTTCGGTGAAGTCCTACTTCGGGAGAATGGAGTGGTAGTAAAGCCAAAACCCTCGAAGTCCGGAGCCGCGAAGTGACCAGGACCGTAGATCTAGGGATCCTTTGAGTTATTTCCTAGCCGTTGGATCTACGACAAGGTTAGCTTGGCATTGACCACTACGGAAGAAATAGGAGGAGACTCACCTCAAGATCCCCGAAGGCTGAAGTTACGAAGTAACGGAGGATGTGGATCTAGGGGTTACGTGGAGGCACTGTAACCATAGGAACGAGGGACCAGGAAGGTGATCAGTCAGGCGAAGCGATATGCCAATGTCACTCAGGGTGACGTGGACCCACTTGGATACAACACGTGCCACCCTAGATATGGGCCATGTGTCCTCTCTGTCTTGTCACATGTCCCCTCTAGTAACTAAACGTTTCGTCGATATGGAGGGAGGTGTATTCATGACCCATTGGTAATTTCCGTCACATCTAGTATGTCACTTCGTGAGAGTGGACCCCTTCGGGAGTTTGGGACTTTGGGCGTTTGGGACACATCATCACGTGCAAGGTGAAAGGCTCGAAGGTCGGAGCCACGTGGAGGTATTTTGGGACTCTGGGTTCCGGAGGAAAAGCACACAGGAAGGAAAAGAGGCGTTCAACGTCGAAGTGCCAAAGTGTCGAATTCCTCTACAGCTGATATGTTAGAAAGGAATTGAGTTCATCGTTGGTTTAGTAGGAGGATTTGATTTAAGAGGGACGACGGAAACTTAATACCCCGTCCCTAAGGAAGGTACTCAGGGGTCAGGTGTGTTACAACCTCCACCATCTACCAAAGAGTTTGCATGATGTTTTGTACCATTTCCATTGAAGAGATGTTGAAAGAATGATGTAATCAAGCCACTTGACCTACATGGACCCTTTAGAGAACTATCATCTCCCGAGGGAATGTTAAACATAATTCATCAAAATAATTAGAAACTTGGCCCTTTTTTATAGAAGACCTGCTAACCCTAATAAAACTTGGGAGAAAATTAGAGGTAAGGTGGTTGTCAGCATAAAGTTAGGCTCCTTGGACGATAATGTTTCTTGGGAGGGTTTCTTTATCTTAGAGATTACCAACAACGTATCTACCTTTCATCACTTCCCTTAGACTCTATCATGTAATCCCTTTAATTTTTCTAATTTGATTGAGTACAATTTGAGCTTTGTTCCTTTTTAAAATGTCGACAAAGCTATGAGTTGTTAGTATTAAATTTGATTATTTAATATGTTGGCTTTTGAATACCATACTATTATTAGTTAAACTTTTTAATTTTTAATTTTTTTTTTAATTTAAAATGCTAACAAAAAAAAATATTCATAGTGATGACACTACTAATCCTCATTAAGGATGTGAACTTTGTTCTATATTAGATAAAGACTTTGTGATACTTATATCTTATTATTATTGTTTATTATTAAATTTCTTTTTAATATAAGTTTATTGTTGGTTTTTTAACATTTTCTCAATTTAATTATGGTCGATAATAACACTTGCATTGATACTTACCTCTCTTATCACTATTTTTGAAAATATTTTTTAAAATTTAAAATGGCATAGTTTTATATTTGGTTCCTTATATCTATCAGGTTCCTTGTATCTAAGGAAATGACATCTAACTCATGTGCACTAGTGGACTTGGTTTATAAAAGAGTTGAAATATCAAGTAAAATAGAAGATGATGTTATGATGGGATAAGAAAAGAGGGAAGTTGAGAAGAAGGGAAGAAGAAATGAACCATTGAAAAAAATAAGTATTTTTATTAAAACAAAATATTGATGATGTAAAGATTGGGAATAATTGGAATAAATTGGAAAAGACATTTATTAATAAGAAAATGAAACATTTTGAGAAAAACAAGAGTGATCTTGATTTGATATTAGCTACTAAATACATGTTGTAAGGAAAGTGAACTAAAAGGTTGGTTGAAATTTGTCAATGGTAATGAAGAATGTGAGATATTCCACAAAGCTAATTTATGTGATGATTCATTAAGAAATTTATTAAAATAAGAGACATAAAAGCACATTGTAGGAAGAAAAGTAAGCAGCAAATTTCATGTTTCAAAAAAATCAAAATGATATAATTTTACAAGTTTGGTTTCTTTTCTTATTTTTCCATGTTGTTTTATCTATAGATTTTATTCTAATTCTTTTCCCTACTTCACTACCATGAATTGGGCTAAAATACTAGTGAATCACACAAAAATAAAACAAGAAAATGTTTTAGCCTTCAAGACATGTTTTCATAGAAAAAAAGAAAAGTTGAAATTATATGATCCACAAATGACCAAGATAATTCAATGGTATTGTAAAATAAGACCATCATAAAAATTTAAAAGGGAGCACTTAAAGAGTCTCCAATGAAATTTAATAAACTAAACTAAAATAAAGTACAAAATTAGTTTCCCAAAACACGGGAGAACATGCCAAAATAGCTAAAAGAGTACAACCCAAACGAGATCCAATGTAAACAATTGTATAGTTGTTCCTACTAATTGCCACAAAGTAGTATCAAACACATTGGTTAGGATATCAATTTGTAGTAAGTCCCTAAGATGGAGTCGAAGAATATCATCTACAGAGTGGCCTAGGCTAAGGAGAGCCGATGAAACAATCCTCGAGGGTAGCAGATTGTTGTTTCCTCGTGTGTGCTTTCACAATTGTCAAAAAAGATGAACCACTGGTGGAGCTAATGAAGTTGGTAAGACGAGTACGGGGAGAAGGTCTAGGTCTAGTATGTGTGGGAGTGGTTCTCACCCCATGTCATTGGTTCACTCTAAAGGTGTTGGTTGAGCTTGTAGTAATGAGGGAAGTAATGTGATTGTTCGGTAGTACCTCCACCATCTACCAAAGAGTTTGCATGATGTTTTGTACCATGGCCATGAGAGAGATGTTGAAAGAATGAAGTAATCAAGCAACTCGAACTAGATGGTCCCTTTAGATAACTTTCATATCTTGAGGGAGTGTTAAACATAATTAATCAAAGTAACTAAGAAAACAATAGGCTCTCCCTAGTGTCCTTGAAGAGGCAACATATCTCCCTCAAATTTCTTAATAGATGGGGCACTAAAAAATAAAATTCTCCTCAATTTCAAATTCCTCGAATATACTTAACCTATAGTTCCTATCCTTGCAAGGAATAGGATGGTAAATCCAAATCATAAGCTAGTGGGACCACACTCTCATTTGGCCCAAGGGAAATCTTAGGCTATGATGGCAATGTTTTTGTAGGTATCATAATCAAACAATAGTACCATCTAAGAATGTTAGAAAGGTCTCAACATAGAAGGCCGATATGGGACCAAGTGGCTAGTCATGGGGAAGATCCATGTTCCCTGGATGAATTACCTATGGATATCATCCCTAATTGCACACTTGAATCTTACATTCAAATAGAGAAGATGGTGAAGAGAATTTAAACTATAGTTTTTTCCCAAGAAAAACTTCATGGAAAACTCAAGGGATGCTTCCCCACATTCGAGGATGACATCCCTAATAAAATTGTTGGTGTAAACTAATGCACCTAACCCAAGGGGATTTGAATCGAACACTTGTTGGCACAAGACTAGCCAAATGCCCAACAACATTGACAACAATTAGTTAAGGTAATCCCTTGGGTTTTTTTTTTAAACATTGTGGGATCCCCCCTCTTCCTCAAAATATCTTGAGGGAGGGTGGTTAAATTGCTATTCATAAGAGAAACTAGTAACTTCGAGGGACTTGACTATATTTGAACCTACGAACTATGGCCTCCCTGTCAGAAACATGCCTTGGGTAAATGGTTCAACTAATTGAATTAACCCTTAGAGTTAAGAATTCAAAGAGTACTTGTTAGGAGGAAGAAAATCAATAGAAATACCTACGAACTAGAAAGTATGCTTTCTTTTTCTCTAATATTTGGTCCTTTTCCTTTTATGCACTCTTTGTTTTCAGGATAAATGAATATTCATAAGGAACATAATGAAGATTTAGGTTGAAAATTATGGTATTCATGTGATATCATTCTCCCTATGGTACTATGTCACCCCATAGTTATGTATACTATGTCACCCCATAGTTATGTATTGAGAGATATCTCTTTGACTTGTATTAAGTTTATTTTTGGTGTAATGGGTGTCTTTGTAAGTATCCAATTCCATTGTAATATGATCTATTTTGGAATGTTGACAGAAATATGCTATCCGGTTAAAAATAGGTTAGCTCTATAAAAAAAAATTGACCCYTGAGGTTTAACTCCCAATATGATAATTTAGATTGGGTAATAAGGGAATTTAAGGTTTTTAACGAGGATGCCTGGCTTCTGACAAGTGTTCTTGAATGTTCACTTATTAAGACCTTCGATATATATTAYACACGATGTATTTACCAGACCCATCGACCCCTTTTTAGCTATCTATGTGCATTAGTATTCTTTCTTTGTGCTACCACCTCTTTTATACATTCCATCTGTTTCAATTGTATTCTCACTATTTCATGTTTATGTAATTATTTTCCACATCTTTTCTTCATGCATCATTGTGCTGCAACTAAATGCTTAACAATTACCTTCGCCTTCTACTAAAATCTCCTCATTTTTCTCACTTTGACCATTTTTTTATTTATATCGCAGTCTATCATGAGGTATTTACTTTGGTCTTTTATGACTCTGTAAAGAACTCGGTTGACTCTCTTATTGTTACAGCCCTCCCCATTTACTGAAGACACCCTTGCTTTCCCCTATACACCGAAGAAGGATAGAGGAAGTAAATCCAGATATTAGAAGGATAGAGGAAGTAAATCCAGATATTTGGCAGGTCAATGAAACGAAGATTCCAAAAGCATGGACATAACATTTTCAGACAAACTAAAGCAATAAGATCGCAGGAGATTCAGCAGGAATGTGAAAGATATACTGTCTGAAGGCTAAAGGTCCAGAAGGATAACAATAAAACCTATTAAAAAACTATAATTAAAAGCCAGAGACCAATTTGCACACTGGAATCCAAACAACCAAAAAAAACAGACGACTCCCAGGAATTGCATGTCCTTATACTGCAACTTGAACACGGCGCTTCCCTGGTCTTTCTATTGGCCCTGCAGGAGATGGTCCTCTGAAACCCAAGGTAATTCTATCTTGAACACACCAGTGGAACGGAGTCGGGTTAACATTCCTTCTTTTACAATCATAACAAACTTCACAAATGCTATGCTGTTGATCTCCATGAACTGTAACAGCTGGTACCCAATTGCAAAATCCATTGGTGTATCTGAGAAGATCATGGGACGGTACATGGACTTGGGACTCACGCTGTTGAACCTGTAGCATGTGAGCCTGGATTCTCTGCAAACTTATGTCCCTTGTGGTGAATGCTAGAGGTGCAGCAGCATTATGGAACGGTACTCTGGAAGGGAAGAATCCTGCAGAAGAAATCGACGATGGTGGTAACCTGGCTCCATAAGGAGTTGACAAAGGAGGTGACATGGATAGTGAAAAGGATGGAGACAAAGTTGATGCCCTGTTAAATGGTGTTGCATAGCCTGATGATACAGCCCCATTTCTAACTAAGCTTATGTTAGGTCTGACATGGGAGACTTGCGGGAAAGCATCACTATACCTCTCCTGGTTGAAAAGCTCACCATGAGGCATCTGAGCATTGAACTGAGAATGGAAAAGTCTCTGTCCAATAGTTCTTTCGGGCAAAACTTGAGAAGCTTCAAAATGGACCCCTTGAATTGCTTGCATAGCAATTTTTCTCTGACCTTCATGTTGCGAATTAGAAGTCATTGGCTGTGAAGATTTAGGAACAGAAGAAGAGTTGGAACTTTCATTCTTAATTTCAATTTCTACTGCACTGCCTTCTGCAGGTAGGACTGAATTGGCATCATCCAAAACTGGCCTCTCTGTGAAGATTCCAGGTTGGACTGTAGCTGGGCATCTCAATGATGTCAGCTCTACCTTGCCATCTGCTACCATCTCATTGGCAGGTGAAACGTTTCCAGATCCTTCACTGCTGCCACTATCCGAAGGAGAAGACCAGTCCATATGGGAAACTGGAGACAAGGAAGCATCGGGTGAAAAAACAGCTTCATCATCATCCCCATTATTGTAGGCATCCGTACTGCGTTTCTTTGAAACTTTCCTTTCCTTCTTGGACTTCTTCATAGAGACCAGAAAATGACAATCCTTTTCTTTGCTTGAATTGTGCTGGTTCAGAATGATACTGAAATTTGTGCTCTCATTGATTGGAAGCTTTTGCCGTTTCTCAGTGTCTTTAGATGTCTTTTTGCAGACAAACATGGAAGACAACTGATTGGCAGGAATTCCAGTTTTCTGGCTCATCAGAGTTTGAAAACGCTTGAATGTGAGAGCCGAATGCACACCAACATGACCCTTTTCATGATCCTGCTCTCCATCAAAGAAAAGTACTGGGTATGGTGTTGCAAAGCTCTCCATGATCCAGCCCTACTGTGTCTCGAATAGAAGTGGTACCAACCACAAGCATCTAAGATCTGTGTCTAGTTAGAAACTAAATCCTTTACCCCTGCAAGAAAATGTCTTGCAATGTCAATTCATTTATGAGGCACATTCTATAAAATATCAGCAAGGACTAATCGTCATGCAAGCATACAGAAGAACAAGTCCAAGTCCAAGAACATGTCAGAGCCTCAAATATATTCGACGTAATGTAAGTTTCAACTGAGGGTAGTTCTGGTCATCTTTCACAAAAGATGCAGGTTTAATTCTCAGCAGACATTGCTTACAGAATAAAAAAGAGTGATATTCGCTAATTCTCACTCAAAAGGGGAGTTGTGATGATTTTTTTTAAGGATAAACATACTAAAAAGGAAAAAAACAGCAAATATACTTTCTCATATTTTAAATCAAAGCTGTAGTGATCCCAATCTAAGAGTCTATGGAGACGAGAGACACCAGATTCTTCCAGATGCTTTGAAAATGCCGGTGAAATCAAAAGCAAACAATTCCCAGTCTGAGAATAGTGAAAGCAGATCTCTCATTTGGAAGCAGGTGATCATAAAATGAAGGTAAATTCATCAAAAACAATAACATTGTTTTTTTATGTCAATCCAGAGGCTTCAATTTTGATATCGTAATGGAGTTACAAGTATCTGTTACCAGAATCACGAAATTTGAATTAATTTTAAAAAAAATCTTTCTTGGCAATTCTTTTGCCCAATTTTGGATTTTTCCACATTTTTTCTGATTACCATTTTTCAGACCCCGAGTTATTGCTGTACACGATCTCAATTAGGGAATTGGAAACAGGGAATCGTGAAATAAAGCAGACAGTGAATATTGTTTTACAATAGAAGTGAGAGAAATCCTTTGACCCTGACATAATTGAACTGGTCAAATTCAATACAACCATTTCCCTTGAAGCCTGAATCTCAGGAAGCAGTCACCATTCCGCTAAAATAATGGAAAATAAGGTAAAGAATCCTATCCGAGGTTCAGAAAATCAACCGTCATGAAGCCGAAAAAATGTAGCAAAACTGATCCAATAGGAAAACAAATGGTTATACTCCCTACCGAAGGCAGAAAGCTCAATCTCCGCTGCAAATTTTAAGAAATTTAAACAGAAAGCTAAACAGGGCAATCCTGTTTCTGAAACCCTGAAAACGAAAGTAAAATGATTAACCTCCAGAATAATGCTCACACACAGGGGGCAGGTAATTTAATTTCCAAATTCAAATGATCAAATGGGAACCGAACAAGGCAAAAGAAAAGCATTGCCTGAGTGCACAATCAAATGATCACGGGCAACAAACTAATTTGCAAACAGAGAGCACATCACTCAAATCAAACTCTTAATTAATCAAGAACTTAGCTCAAGCGACGCAGAAGAACGAGATTTTTAACAACAGGCAACACAAAACTCAAAAAACGTCAATTTGAGCTAAAATGACGCCAAAAATTGAAAAGGAAATCTCCAAGATAAAGCTCTAATATGGCCGAACAACGAAGTTATCACAGCCAGGCCCGCACATACCTCAGAGACCGTCAAATTGAAAAACAATCAAGGGATATTGGAAAATCATCTCCGATCGGGGGTCATAAAACATTGCATTCTTCCTAAAAACGTGAAAAAAACTAAAATGGTTCAGAACGTCAAATCGCAGACCGCAGAACTCTATTTCGACATGCAAGCCATTTAAACCAAAATCAAACAACGCCGAACAGCGATCAGGGGTGCGGAGACCTCAAATTCGGCTCTACGCCGCGCTAAATGTCCCAGAAAATTACACGAATGAACAAAATTCAAGCTCATTTTATAAGAAAAATCCAAATTTGATCGATGGAATGGCTCAAAAGGCTACCTGAACAGCATTTGGCACATGCATGCAAAGAAGGGGTCAACAGAGGGCGAATCGGGGATCATCTGGTACCGTTGGAGAGAGCAGGATGAGGAGACTAAGCACTTCTCACCCGCAACGCGATCCGCGACCTGAAAGCCGCCCGATTGCCGCTCCAAAGATCATTTTGCAAGCGCCGGATTCAAAATGGAGGAATCTCCGCCCGACATGAGATTATTATGATCTGTGAGCCAAAAGAGGCGCAGTAACGGAAAAAGTTAAACTTCGCCGTACCCGCTGTTCAGCTCCGTCAACGGCGGGTTACCGTCTTTTCTTCCCGGCCGTTTTTAGCCCTTTAAAAAAACATTTTTATTTTCATATATTTCCTTTTAAAATTTTAATTATTATTATTTATTTTTATATATTTCCTTTTAAAATTTTAATTATTATTATTATTTTGTTTAATTTATATTAACAGTGGAGATTTTGATTTTTTAATATTTTATGTTTATAAAAATAAAAAAAATCTGTTCTTAATATTGTTTTCACATATTTATTAAATTTAATATATTTAAAAATTAAAAATTTTATAATTTTAAAATTGTTTTTATAATATAAATATTTTTATTTTATTTTTTTTGTGGCTCAAAGTATGGTGTAAAATTATGCTTATGTTTGGTTAAGAGTTTATCTTCGGATTTAAGGAAACACTTTAAGTGTTCAAAATCACTTTAAGTGCTCAAGATTTTATGAGAAGAGTGAAAGTCTACCCCATACGAACCACCAAAAAATTATTTGAGTTAATCACAAAAAGACCACTTCACCCATTTGACATTATAAATTATGATAAGTTTTCCCTCTATAAATGTTTATCTGAAAAATTAATGACATACAATAATAATAAAAATAATGTGCATTTCATTGCATTGATAATGTACATTGATTGAGAGAAGTGGTTTATATGGCATCCATCCTTAGGAAGTCTATTTCAAAAAGTTCATTGTTCTATCAATTCTCAAAGGTCCTTTTTGACAACCTTTGTTGTGGTCTCCATCCTTTGAAGGTCTTTTGCAAGGGATTCTATTATTATATTGATTCAGAGGTTTTCTATAGAGACTTAGTCTGTGTATTGTTATATTGTTTTGATGACTTATATTGTGGTATCAATCGTTAGGAGGTTCTCTGCAAAGACTTTTATTGTTTTATTCCTTTTTAGAGGTCCTATTTAATGACTTTTGTTGTGGTATTCATCATTAGGTGGTTTTTGGTAAGGATTTACATTGTCTTAACATTATTAAGAGGTCTTTCAAAATGATTTCTATGGTATAGATTTTTAGTAAGGCTTTTGTAAAGATTTTTATTATTGTATCATTTTTTTTTGTAAATCTTTTGTAACAATTTATTTTTTAGAGATATTTTGCAAGGATTTTTTTATTGTTGTATTAATTCATTTTTATTATTGCATCATTTTTTGTAAATCTTTTGTAACAATTTATTTTTTTGAGGTATTTTGTAAGGATTTTTTTTTTTTTATTGTTGTATCAATTCTTAAAAAGTCTTGTGTAACTTATATTGTGGTGTTGATTTTTAGGAGATATTTTGCAAGAACTTTATTGTTGTAGTGTTTCTCAGAGAGCTCATGTAATGAATTTTAATGAGATCTTTAAGAGGTTTTTTGCAATGAATTTTAATGAGATCTTTAAGAGGTCTTTTGCAATGACTTTTTTATTGTATCAATACTCTTAGTGAAATCCTTGAGGGGTTTTTTGCAAGGACATTTTTGTTGTATAAATTCTTAGAGGTTTTAAGCGAAACTTTTGTTGTGGTTATGATCTTTTAGAGGTATTCTCTAAGAACTTGTATTGTTATATTGATTCTTAGAGGTCTTCTACAATAACTTGTGTTCTTGTATGGACTTCTATTGTTGTCTTGATTCTCAAAGGTCTTTTGTATTGACATCTATTGAGGTATCAATCCTTAAGAGGTCATCTATAAGGAATTGTATTGTTGTATCAACTCTTAAAGGTCTTTTGTAATGACTTCAATTATTTGATCCTTAAGAGGTCTTCTAAAAATACTTCTTTTGTTGTATTTATTCTCAAAGGTGTTCTACAACGTCTTTTGTTATGGTATCAATCTTTACAAGGTTTTATGTAAATACTTGTATTGTTGTATTGATTATTAAGACACGATATTAATCCTTAGGAGGTCTTACACAAGGACTTCTATTGTTGTATTGATTCTTATAGGTGTTTTCCAATGACTTTTGTTCTAGTAGTAATCCTTACAAGGTCTTCTACAATGTCTTATATTGTTGCACCAATTCCCATAGGTCTTCTGCAACCACTTTCGTTGTGGTATTGTTCCTTAAGAGACATTTTGTAAAATCTTATATTGTTTTATCAATCTCAGAGGTCTTCTACAATGACTTATATTCTAGTATTGATTCTTAAGTAGACTTATGTGAGAACCTTTTTTGTTGTATTAACTTTAACGGTTTTTTCCACAAACTTATGTCATGGTTTCGATTCTCAGGAGGTCTTTTGCAAGGTCTTCTATTGTGATATTGATCCTCAAGAGGTCCTCTGCAACAACCTTTGTTGTTATATTCATTCTCACGATTTCTTGTGCAAGGATATACTTCTATGGTTGCATAAACTCTTGTGTCTTTTTTTTTCAAGGAAAACCTCGTAGGATTCCCCCCCTTCCCCAGAATAATTAGATGGACAATCACTCAACTACTAACCACAATAATGGTAACCTAAAGAGATTTAGAGGGAACCACTCAGACTCAAACCTTCACAGAAATAGAATTGGAAACCTCATGGCGAACTTTACCTTGAAAACATTTATTTGAATCAATTGAGCTAACTCATTAGACTAATATATGCAAGAGGAAATAATTTTTACACCTGAAATAAAAAACATATACTAAAATGATGTAACCACGATATTGGGTATTGGAAATTGCATGCCAAAACACACATGAGATATACTTGTCATAGATTTTAACAAGGTATAATTTGAGAGGTAGAGACACAAAATGTTCAAGGTTCATGTGAGTTGATGATGAGACCACAAAGGAGGGAACACCATTCTCATGCCCCATTTAGGATTTGCTTTTTTGGAAAATGTTTTTTTAAATTAGAATCACAAGATCCACTTAATTTGTTAGTTAGGTTTTTCACGGGACTCATGTTCACTTTGATTTTATGAAAACATGTGCAAGAGCACATGAGCTTTTTGTGTTTTCTATTGCACAATAATGGTGTGCTCATAGAGGAAAAGCATGATGAGGGTTGAAACTTTTGGACATCACACAAGAAGTATTTTTTTAATTTAGTAAAAAATTAATCACGTGTTTTCTACCCTTTTAAGATAAATAATCCAAAGCCTAATCTCGTAAATCAATAATTACTATTAAAAGATATGAGTTATTTTATTTGAAAAAACAAATGGCACGAGATGGATGGCTAATCCTGTAAGGTTGAATTATGCCTACGTTTCTCCAACAATCATAAATACAATATGAAAATGGAATATGGAATGATATATATAGTTTTATAATGTTATTTTTGTTATTTTCTATTTGGAGATGGAACAAGAAATGATAATACCATATAATTTTTTACATAAGTTATGGTAACACTCTTAGCAAGATTAACATGTGATGCTTTATATAAGAAAAAATGTATATAGATTTTTAAATGTTTATCTATATAAAGTTTTTATTGTATATGTATTTCGTTATTTTATAAATTTGATAATATGATAATATTTTGATAAAGATTGTATTTTTTCTTTTATAAATTTGATAAATTTTGATAAAGAGTTAATCTTGTTTTTAAAAATATATTTGTACCGAAATTTTTAAAGAACAAGTAAAGTTGAAATCTTCAAGAAAAGCTTAACACCATTGAGTGAGGAGTAGATCAAAGATTTGAAACCACCCAATAACATCGCTCTCCAATGCAACCCCCTTTGCAAGATGGTTTCATGTTTAGACTAAACAAACTCCCAACAAGATTAAGCAAAAGGACATTCCCAAAGGAGGTGCTTCATAGTTTCTATCCTGAGGCAGGAAGGGAAAAGCCCATCCAAGAGACTGTTTTTGACCAATTGTGCCTTCATAAGAAGGCCTTGGTAAATCACTAACCATGCAAACACTCGAAGTTTGTAGATTACTTGAACCAACCACACATTATGCCATCTCCTAATCCACCATCTCTATGTGTTAGTAGACACCCATCGTGAATTAAGAATAGGGATAAGTTGATGTTGCTAATAAAGAAGAGAGTACAACCTTCGAGAATCATACTAGACCAAGGGTGCCCAAAGCTCCACTCCCAATCATGCCAAAAGGGGCTAGGCATGTCATATTCATCTTGAACAGGTCCTCCTACGGAATAAGACCAATAATCTCCATAATAGTATGTTGGTTTGCAAAAGATAGGGAAAACTCATGAGCAACAGATCTATAGTCCTTACAAGAGTGAGTACTAGCATCCCATAAATCCCTCCAATAAAAATCTTCTTACTCAGTCATCGCTCTTGAAAACAAGGATTGTCTGCAACACACATGCCATACACCTCACAACCTCAAATTAGTCTTCTGGCCAAATCTATCATGCCTGACTACTTGACATTTTCCACTGCACCAAGTCGGCTACCTTCTTCCATGCTCCCAAATACTTTTTATAATAATTTAAGAGCTCGATACATGGAAGTTGTGAGGAGCTAAAATTATGTCACATAATCCAAAAGATCCCATGATCTTGCCAATATGATGTGCAGTGAGAAGATGATGCCTAAATAATACATACTAAGGAGAACATCCCTTCAAACATCAGACCACACATTTGGCAGCCAAGATGCTACCCTGAGTTGCAATATTAATCAATCTTATACCTCCCTCATCCTTAGGAGTAATGCAAGCATTCCAAGGTACCATAGGGAGGCCCCGTGCCTCACGATACTTGGCCCATAAGTACAAATGAAGAAGTTTCTCCAATATGTGAATGTAACATACATAAATATATATTTTTTCAAGAAAAACAAATATTTATTATTTGAGATAGAAACATAAAGTATACATAGATGTATGCTTGTGATCACTCACAATTTCTCTTTAAATAGCCCTTCAAATTAAAATGATGATCTTTAAAAAATAGTTCCTTCTATCAGTCTTGATTATACAATCTTCCTCATAAAAAAACAACAAAAAATAGTTTACATCAATTAGACCAACAAAGTGTTCATAAGCTTCTTCGTGAACCATTGTCATTATCCGGTTGTATTCCCCTTCAATAGAGAACATATAATCATATATGGATCTACACATAGTTGTAGGTCGAAAATCTTTCTCCTCTTCATTAGACATGAAAGCACCAGAGTGAAAAACAAGGGCTCCTTTAGAAAGACCATCAAATTTGGAGTTCAATTCTCTATAGATATGATGAAAATATATATGATGAAAATAAATATTTGTAAAAAAATCCTTTTAGTTTTTGTATTCTTTCCATATTGGGAGAATGGACATGTTTTGCATATTATTAGTTTACCATTTATCATGTGTATAACTAACTTGGAATCACCCAAGATTTGAATTTGAGCCACTCATTTTTCAACTACTAACCTCATCAACATCTAAAGAGAATTAAACTATGCCCAATTATTTGTTCCATCTCCTAAAGTTAGTTTAAAGGACATTTTATTATCTTCTTTTAAGAACATGACATGTCCAACCCCACTTAGATTAGAATTCTCTTAACTTGCCCCATCAAAGTATCCATAGGCACATGTTTTAAGGATATTTGGATTAGTAACCATTATTGGAGTCTTTTTCTTACTTGGTTTCCACACTCCTTCATTAATCTAGATTTATAAGAAGAACAAAATAAATATAATAACATAGAGATACAGAGAACAACAATAGATATCCAGTGAACAATAACTTCTATTGAATAAATAAAATAGGTTGAAAATGTAAAACTACAGAACTAAAAACAACTTGCCTAAATGGTGGTAGCTATCTCTGAGAAGAGATGTGGTTGCTACGCGCATCCGTCTAAGCTGAATGATTACAATGAGGTTACAGAGGCATTTTTAACATTACTCATGAATGCCAAAACCCTAGACATCCAAAAACCTAACCCTAGGAGATGAAATGCCAAAAGTTATGTGGGCCCCAATGGGTAAGTTGGTACCTCAACTTCCTGGGGTCGTAACTTTTGCATACGAACTTCGTTTTAGGCGCGTGATAGCCCGTTGGAAAGGTATTTTCGAGAACTACACATTATTCCATCAAACTCTAACTCTGTCTACAATTTTACTATGGAAAGCAAAAAAAAACATTGTTTAGGGCCCCAAAACAGCCCTGGAAGTACAAAAGGATGTACTGACTTGAAAATTTTCAAAATAAGCTAGTTGAACTAGGTGGGAAGCCACCAATATCCACCTGGATACTGTGTGGGGATTTAAGATAGCCCTGGAAGTGAAGAACTCATAGTTACAAAGAAATTTCATCGTTACAGAGAAACATGTTGAACTAAAAATTGTCAAGAGGAGCCAGTTGGAATAGGTGGTTGGCCACCAATATCCACCTAGATGAGTCCTCTCCCCTTCGGAATAAATGGTCTCCATTGCGTTGAGTTCCCCCATCAGGTGAGGAAATTTTTGCTGAGTTTGGCACCGGGTGAGGCACTTTCCTTGGTGGAGGAGTTGCCCTGCCTTGACAACCCGATAAAGATGGATCCTCTGCTAGCGAGTGCCATTGACCTGTGTGTCCACTATATGATCAGTGGATGTATGTTCCATGTAGCAGGGTTGAGCTCTGTTGGTGTCAATTGTTTGAAGATCTCTGAGGTGTCCAATAATGGTGGAAAATATGGTTGGAGGAGGTCTACATTTAACATTGTGTGCAAGCCAAGGAAAGGGGGAGTGTTGAGCTCAAAAGCATTGTCACCCACAACCTTGGTGATAGTGTAAGGCCCATAGAAAAGTGGACGAAGCTTCCGATGGGGACCTGTAAGGCGCCCTTTCTACAAATGTAACCATACCTTGTCTCCCACCTGAAACTTGTGCGGTACCCGATGTTGATCATGGCGTTGCTTGTACTTAACATTGACTTTCTGCAAAATCTCATGGACTTATTGGTGGATGTGTTGAATCCACTCAATGAATCTGATGGCTTTGTCGGCCTCAAACTGAACATGGGAATATTATGTATGTGTGGTTGCAAGAGGTAGTGCAACATCAATGGGACCCAAGGGTTGGAATCCTAGCCCCGCCTAAAATGGGCTATTGTTGATGGAGTGTAATGATCCCAAGCCAAATTCTTTCTTGGAATCACTAACTACTACTAATTTATTGAGTTATTAAGTGCATACAAGATTCATCAACACATGAAGATCACAATATATTCAAGATGTAGAATCACAAGAAAAGATCTGACCTTTTTATTATGAGCAATGTAAGATCAATACAATAGATGGCCGATCTGGCATAAACCTCAGATGGTCGTACAAGCAATAGATATGAGCTGCTACAAAGAATGTGAGAGCTGCAAAATGCTCTAGCTAATAATGCAAAATAATGCCTCCAAAAGGTGGAATAAGAAAATGAAGATCAATACAAGCAGTCAGATGCCAAACTCTCGGTTTGAAGAATGCCACACTCCGATAGAAGGATGAAACCCTCAATAACTTCTGACCCTAAGCAAAAGTGTCTAATCACCCTAGAAATATGTCAACTGATAGATGGGGTGATGGTAAGAACAACCAGTGGTGGCCAAGAGATCATCAAGATCCCTCTCAATCTTAGTGAATCTGAATTTCCCATGAATGGGGTGCCCCACTGAATGGTGAAACCCTAAGCTTGAAAGGTTTGGCCTTTGATGAAGGGGCCTCCCAAATGCTCCTAAAACTCTCAGAATATAGATGGTGATGGTAAGAATAGCCAGTGCCTAAATCCTGAATCCCACTCTCAATCTCAGGTAGATCACAGATTTCCAGATGGGGTGCCCCATGGATGGTAGGTACCCTGAAGTGGTTCCATTACACGATGAAGGAGGCCTCCAAATCTCACGAAACTCTCTCCAAGAATATAGATGGACTATGAGAATCTAAAATGGGAGAATTGCGGGCCTAGGATCTCAAAAGCGGATCTCCTAGATAGAGTTTTACTGAATCATAGGTTGTCCCCTATGGCTCCAAGATGTTTCAATCTGCAGACAAATGTAGATTGTTGATAACCCTCCAGAAAATCCTTGAAACTGATGGTCCTGCCCCTTTCGAAGCACTAGATGGAGATGGGTTGAGACTAGGAGAATGGTGTGGAGGAGTCTTTCATCCGAGACCAAGGCTGCGAACAATTGAGTGGATATTCCTGTATGAGTTGCAGCTCCTGAGGTTTGTACATCAAACCCCCAATGAATGTAAAACAACTAGCAAATGCTAATCCAAATCGAGAATGAGTAATAGGTGCACTGACCTCTTATTTATACTTTTCCTTCTAATTCTCTCACGTTGAGTTAGGTGCTCAGGTTAATCTTCTATTCTTACATTGGAGTTATCTTTTACTCGCTATCGTTTTCCTTTCTTAAATTGACCCAAAATATAGCTTTTAACTTCTTGACTTTTCCCCCCTTGAGTGTGAGACTTCTTATGACCCACAGTGGGGTGCCGGGCCAGCTGAGTCTCCTCATCACCTCTCCTAAGGTTAGAGGACATTCTGAGTCTCCCACTGCTTGATTGCTTATCCTCAAACAATTCCAAGGCCCTTCTCCTAACCCGCGATGCTCCTGTCCCAAGTGGCATCCTCAATGGGTAAATCCTTCCACGATCGGATACTCCTTGATGGTTCGGTTTCGGAGCCTCTTCTCTAGAACTTCTAACACCTCTCTGGAATCGGAAACAATTTGTCCCTCCTCATCCATGGGAGGTAATACCTCAATAGGCATGACATGTTGACCAAGGTATTTATTAAGACACGAGACATGGAAGACATTGTAAATTTTTCTACCCTATGGAAGATCCAACTCATAATCACGCCCTATCTCGATGACTACGTAGGGTCCAAAGCGTGTTTGCTGGTTTCTCACATGGCAGCTTCTTTTACCTTCAATGGAAGCTTGCATATGTTTCAACCTCAAATGTGACCAAATCCACCAACCCTCAAGATGCAGATCAACTCTGTGCTTATGCGCCTTGGACCTTTTCGCTGGTTTTGCTTCCCTCATAATGATCCTTCAGATTCCCTAGAGATGTCTTAGCTCCTCTTTGTATCAATCCTGTATATGGATCCTATTTGTCACCAATCACAAATCTCCAAAAGAATAGATGGATCCATGCTTCATCTCGATCTCACAGAATTTGGCTTATGACATGAAAATGGACATATGTTGGGTGGTGTTGTGAAAATATTCTCCCAAATGTAACCATCCTGACCCATCTACTTTCCTGTTATCCTTTCACCCATAGTTTGTAGGGTAACC
This sequence comes from Picea sitchensis, assembly GCA_010110895.2. Lineage (NCBI taxonomy): Eukaryota > Viridiplantae > Streptophyta > Pinopsida > Pinales > Pinaceae > Picea > Picea sitchensis. The sequence goes on from SNQJ01S0007719.1 coordinate 72,821, forward strand.
TTCCACTACCCATTTGTTGACTATCTGAGTCTAACCATCAAAAATACAGGTGATAGTTAGTACTAGGAGTCAATGTTGTAGCCACTAATCTGAACAACTCTTTTAGAGATAATGCTCAGCCCGATCCCAATTATCCACACAATCAGTAATTGGTTTTGGGTAGGCGTGTGATGCGAACACCTCTACGAAAAATAATTCAGTACCTATGCATGGCAGAAGATGCATTGGCTATAAAGGAGAAAAAAGCGTGCAAACTTAGATCAACTGTCTACCATATGAAAATGCAATCTTTCCCACATTAGCTCTGCAGAAAGGAGCCGGTGATGAAATCCATGGATATACTTTCCCACTTGTGCTGGAATGATGAGGGTTCTGTGATCCTGCTGAGTGCGTGTGCTCATCCTTGTTTTTCTTGGCATGTAGTGCATTCTTTGACATGCTTCATCACATCTTCCTTGGGGGCCTTTCCATGAAACCTTTCTCTCACACACTTTTGTATGTCGCTAACGTGCTGATGCCACACTCTCTGGTGAGTTATGACATGCATGCAAGATCTTAACTTTGAGAGCTGATCCGGGGAACTAAAAAGATCAGGCCTTTGTAATAGATGAGGTCATTTATGACCACTGAAGTTGTCATCTTGTATTTTCCCATCCAACAATTATTAAGCCCAGTAAGTCCTTTGCATATTCCACTATCAAGTGTTCCTTCTAGTCAACTAACATACGGTTTATGGCAAAATGGATGGCCATACGGATATTATACGACCACTCGTTGTTCTTTCCTTTGTGGTGTCAATGTCAAAGTCATAGGCTTAATATTTTGCTTACCCATTTTGTTGTCTTTCGTTCAAATCCTTATGCTCCAATAGATATTTAAGACTATTGTAGTCTGATTTGACCACAAACCTTGCACCTACAAATGTGCACGGGTGGCTAGTGCATGCATGATAATAACATTTCTTTGTAAGTAAATGTTGCTTAAAAGTGGATTCAGGGTCCCTGATTTTTTGGCTTTCATATGCAAGGGGGTGCCTATTTTGCATGAACATGACCCCTATACCTTCCCGTGGAATCACACTCCAAAGTGAAGAGTGTCAAAATCAGGAAGAAATTTAGAAGCTGGGCGGTGCTCATGACCTCTTTCATTTTCTCCATCTTGACTTGGGCCTCATCATTCCATTTTAAGGACCCCTTTTTTGTCAGGTCGGTCAAGGGTGCGCATAGTTGAGGAAACCCTTTGACAAATTTCCTATATGGTATGTGCATGGGCCCGAGTCCCCTCAATTAAGTGTTTTTTGGAATAGGCCATTCCCTAATGGTTATTATTTTCTCCTGGTGTACATGAACTCCTTTTTCCCCTATGATGTATCCCAATTAAAGCATACATCATTTCAAACTCCACATAGATTCTTGATATAGTATTTGTTCTTCCATAGTTAGGATTTGTTCCACATGCCGAAGGTGTTCCTCGAGTCTTATATGAGAATGAGCAAGTCATCAAAGAATACCAACAAGTGTTTCCTCATTTGTTTATTGAAAACATGGTTCATGCAATACTGAAACATGGCTGGGGCATTAGTTAACCCAAAAGGCATCACCAAACTTCGTGTAGTAGTGACACCTAAAGGTTGTTTTGAATGTCCTCCTCCTCATCTTGATTTGATAGTAGCGGCCGAAGATCATTTTTGTGAAATATATAGCTCCATCGTATAAACGATAACTCATCGAAATCTACGTTGTAAATTTTGTTTTTGGTCGTCCTTTTATTCAAAGTCCGGAAGTCAATGCACATTCTCATCGTTCCATCAGCTTCTTCTTCACCAAGACTCTTGTGAAACCAGTAGGCCCAGACTTGGGTCTGATGTGCCCCTTGTCCAGAAGTTCCTTGATGGCCCTTCTCTATCTCATCTTTGCTGGATGATGCCTAGGGTGTGGTGATATGATCTTAGCCCTACTTCTAAGCTCAATGATCATTGCTCAACCCTGTCGATGGCACACGGAGAATGAAGCCCAAACTTGGTGCCTTGTCGAGGATTCTTTTGATCTACGTTGTGTAATGCTGCTTCCTTCTCATCCACGAGTGTTAGAGACCTTACATTCCTATTTCGTATACAATTTCTTCCCATACGGAATGTGGCTTCCATCTACCTCTTGCGTAGCCACTCTGGCGAGGAGTTACTGTCATGCCTCACGAGAATAACCTTTTGTCCTTCTTCCTCTACAAAGGACATTTCATGGTCTTGTAATTTGTGAGGTGATGGATCCCTAAAGTGTGAGCCAACTTTACCCTAGGATGATGTTAGGCTATAGGAAGATCATCACATACATCACGAACTAACTCATTGCTTCCCCAAAGTGGGATTTCATACACAGTATGTATGCACATTCTTGGGGCATGGTGCACTACCACCTACCTCCACTTTGAATCCTTCAAACTCTCATGTAGGTATGTGCCTCCTCTTCGTTAATGTTGCATCAATGAAATTGCAGGAAGCTCCTCCATCAATCAAAAGCGAATTTGATGTCCTTATGAATATACTCATCACGAAGGTGTTGAACTTGGGTACCCACTGATAGATTCCAACGTACCCTTCTCTCGGTACTTGCAGATCAGTTAAGGAACCTCCTCTTCTGTTGCATCTAACGTTTAGACCTCCATGTTTTGTATCGACCATACTCATCCTCTTCTTAGTCATCACGAGTGACCTCAATGTAATGTACTGTCCTCGTCCCATGCACTTATCTGAGGGATCCCATGAAACTTTCCTTGCGTATGAAGCGAGTTGCTTCTCGGTTCCCACTCCTGAGTGTTGTCATCTATTCTACCCACGACCCTTGTCATAACCCTTAGGGTCATGTCCTCCCTATTTTATTGGAATGCTTTGATCTCTTCCACCATTGTTAGAGGTGGTCTGGGTATGAATTTTGGACTAGCGATTTAGTAGGATCCTGTTCCAAATGGCCTCTTGTAGTTTGGTAGGCTTGAAGGCCTTAACCAACCCCTTCAAGGGTTCCATCAAACACTCAGTGAAGAGCATCATGAGCCTAGTTGGGAACATATCTTGCACCATCAACGCCAACCTCGAAACTCATCAATGTATGCCTCGGTCGTACCTATTTTCTTGAGTTAGGTGAGATCTCGGAAGTGTAACTTAGGATATCCTAGATAAAATCTCTCGATGAGCCTCTGAGTGAATTACGTATAGGATACAATCTGGTTGTGGTGAGCCCGTAGGTACCACCGATGCATTAAGGCCTTGCCATACAATTACATAGTGGCAAACTTGGTGGCCTCCATCTCTCTCATCGGATTAAGCTGCAGGTAAGTATACAACTTCTGCACCCACGCTTGTGCTATCATCTTAGTTGTACCATCAAAGCATGGAATCTCTATCTTCCACATACGCCAGCTCAAACTCAAAGTTTCCCATGTCGTTCGTCCTTGGGTAGTTTACTACGAACTTGAGTTGACAATCTTGGTCTAGGGACATGTGTCTTTGAACTTTCATACCCAAGCTATAGTATTCCCTGGTACTCTGGCTAATTGTTCCACAAAATAATCAACCTGATCCTGTTGCCCTTTCTCATCAGTGAATGTGGGCATGCATGGTCCGGGGTTAGCTCTTCTACCTAAGTGTTAGCCCTGAAATGGTTTCCGTACTTAGAACAACGGCACTGTAACTCGATTGAGTCCTAGCCTTGTCGCCCATGGAACAGCCAATACCACCTCCAAGACTTCCTTCGGTTCCTGGTGCTTTCTCCGGGTTATTTCTAGCTTCCTCATGGGTTCCATCGGTCCCTCCAGCCTCCTTATTCCCATACATGCTCGGGATCTTTTCGATGGGGTTACTTGCATCGAGGAAGTTCGATTCATCCCTCGTTTACGGTTCGTTCATTTTACGTAGATTCTCATCAAATTTCTTAGAGGTTTGGAGATTTATTTTGTCTATACGGTTGGTTTCACGATACTCATCAATGCCAAGACGATGTGCTTTAAATGCGAGTTCATGTTTCTTTGGAACTTACAAATTCGGCCCTTTAAGAGCCAAGCCGGGCTCATGGTCGTCTCCTAGCCCTTCCATTTACGCCTCTGTTTCAATGTTGTTTTCTTCCTCGGACCCATGGCACAATTCCTGTACTTACTGCGTACATAGATCTCTCCATGAGTTTGGAGGATCGAGACTCTATTCTGTATAATGATCCCAAACCAAATTCTTTCTTGGAATCATAACTACTACTAATTTATTGGTATTAAGTGCATACAAGATTCATCAACACATGGGATCTATTATATTCAAGATGTAGAAGCACAAGCAAAGATATGACCTTTTATTATGAGCAATGTAAGATCAATACAATGGATGACCGATCTGGCATAAACCTCGGATAATTAATTACAAACAATATATATGAGTTGCTACAAAACGCTCACGCCAATACAAAATATGCCTCCAAAGGTTGAATAATAAATGAATATCAATACAAGATGATTTGAATGCCAAACTCTCCGATTTGAAGATGCCGGCTCAATGAAATTTGAAGCCACTCAATAACTTCGGCCCTATTTTGCCGAAGTGTCCAATCACCCTAATAAATGTACCAATTGATAGATCCGGGTGATGGTAGAACAACCAGGATGGTGAATCTCAAGATCCCTCGATCTCAGGTAGATCTGATTTCCAGCGGATAGAGATTGCTAATGGATGACTGAAACCCTTGTTGGTTCGGCCCTGATGAAGGCCTCCAAATGCTCTGAAACTCTCCAAAGAATATAGATAGAGGCTGATGGTAAGAATAGCAGTGCACAGATCTCAGATCCCTCAATCTTCGTAGATTTGAGTTTCCCATTGAATGGGGTGCCCAACTGGATGGTGGGGAAACCCTAGTTGGTTAAATGCCTTGATGAAGGAGGCCTCAGTCCTGAAACTCTCAGGAATTATGGTCCGGACTGAGGAATCTAGAGTGGGAGGATTTCTGATTTCGAGATCTCCAAGAAGATCTCCCTAGATCTAAATTTTACTGAATCACAAATGCCTCCTTTTCCTCCAAGATGTCCCAATCAGAAAACAAATGTAGAATGATGATAACCCTCTAGTAAATCCCTCAAACTGATGGTCACGCCCCTACACAGAAGCACTATGGAGATGGGTTGAGACTAGAGAATGGTGTGGAGGAGTCTTTCATCCGAGACCAAGGCTGCTTGGAACAAGGTGAGTGGATATTTCCTGTGAGTTGCTCACAAAGGGTTTGTACAACAAACCCACAAACTGAATGCTCAAGAGATATAGAAAATGCTAATCCAAAACAAAAAATGAGTAATAGGTGCACTTGACCCTCTTAATTTATACTTTTCCTTCTAATTCTATGTTGAGTTGAGTTAACTCCCGGGGTTAATCTTCAATTCTTCTGTTGAGGGATTATCTTTGCTCCTTTATCCTTTTCCTTTCTTAAGTCAACAGAAATATAACTTTTTAATTTCTTGACTTTCCCCTTCCAGTGTGAGGCCCATGACCTGATGGGGGTGCAGACCCTTCCGGAGTCTCCTCATCACCTCTCTAAAATGTGGGGGACATATGGAGCTATGTAGAGACTGTTGTAGCCATTGGGAAGACTCTCTCATCCCATGTCTGAGGATACTTAGGATTATGTGTTTAGGATGTGCACAATCAATAGATTGGCGACTGTTTAGCCATCGGTTTGATTGGAAGGTAGTGGATTGATTGAGATTGATTGTCAACGGTGGCCAGGATGCTTGACCAAAATATGTTGAGAAATCAACTGTCCCAATACGAATGCCATGATGCTTGACCAAAATGTGTTGAGGAACCTGTTGTCCCAATCGAATATGATGGTCTGTGGTATCCCAAAATGGACCCACACTCGTTCAAAGAAGAGCTTGGAAATATCTGTCGTTGTGATACTCTTCTTGCAGGCTATGAGAATGGCCATCTTTAAAAACCAATCAACCACCACAAATACACAATCATTGTCTTTCTTGGTGGACGAAAGGCCAGACATGTAATCCATCGAGAGGGATTCCCAAGGCCTCTCAGGAGTAGGAAGAGGGGTGTATAAGAATTTCTTCTTGATGGTTGGCTTGGAAATGGCACATGCAATGTAAGATATGATATACTTGTTGACGTCTTGTCGAAGTTTTGGCCAATAAAAATGTTTTTGTAGAACGACCACAGTTTTCTCCACGCCAAAATGTCCTGCCATCCGACTGTAGTGGGCCTCCCAAATCATCTTTGCATGCTCACTTGCAGGAACACATAGGTGGCCCAAATGGCATGACAATCCATCTTAAATGTGAAAATCGGTGACATTTGTACCTATACCCAAGAGATGATAGGTGGTGGCGAAGTCATGATCTCGTTGATAAAGTTGGGGCCACTCAGATGCCTCATGCCCACAGGAATGGAGCACGATGGTGAGTGAAACAATGGGAGGTCGACTGAGGTAGTCAACGACATGATTTGTGCTCCTTGTCTTATACTTGATGTTGAGATGGAATTGTTGTAGGTATGTGGACCTGTTGGCCCTTGGTTAGGGAAGAAAGCGAATATTCAGGAAGAAAGCAAAGATTCAGGATGAAAGGTGAAGTACGAACTACGCGGAAGGCACAGTGACTGAGAATGGGTCGAAGTGGTTAAAGAAGAAGAAAAGAAGGAATGAAGTAAGGGAAAATGAGTCGTTGAACGAGAGGATCGAGGAAGATAGATTAGGAAGGAAGATGGATCGTGGACAACTTAGCAAGAGGAAAAAGCCACCAATGGATGTTTTGGAGCACCGCACAGGAAAGAAGGAGAGATAGGCTGGCAAAGCCCTGAAAATGTGGGTCAAGTTGACCTAGGGTTTTGGGATCTAGAGTTTTGACACCTAGACATTTGTCATGTAATGTATAAATAAGTAGCTAGGCAATGTAAGAGTAATTCAATCTGTGTGATTGTAGTTATGATTGGCTTTGTGAAAGAACCTGTGAAGGTTGTTAAGTGCGAATAGTTGTGAATGCTTTGTGCATACTGTATGTAAGACTTGCAGAGCTAAGTGAAAGTGTTTTGTAAGTGCTTTGTGCGCAGACGGTGTAAAGGCTTGGTGCCTTGATCTGATTCGGGGAAGGAGGATCCAGCGAAGTGTGTGTAGATCTCCTATCCTTTGCAGAGTTGGATCTGTGGCTTGGTGCATGTAAGAAGATTGGAAGAAGATAATAAAGAAGAAGAAGAATTGGTGGACGTAGCCCCACACTGGGGTGAACCACATATATCCTGTGTTATTGTGCTTTGTGCTATGTGTTCATGATGGTTACGTTTATATTTTCCTAGTGTACTGTTCTGGATGTATGATAGGTAGATCCATTGATGCTTAGTTCTTTATATATTAATAAATGCTAGATCTATTATGAAGCTATGTGTTGAATTCTTAGATGGGTTTAATATTGATTACTACTGCGCTGATCTACAATTAGTGTTAATCTGCGATGTGAATAAGAATTATAACTGAATGCATACTATTGGCTAAGTTTTATGTTAAGTATCGCGATCACAGATCTGTGCCCCAGCTAGGTTGTAGACACTTGAGTCCTGCAACCCCCTCTACCTCTACCTCGGGTGAGACTTCATCTTCTTCGCAGGTGTTTCCGAAAGGGCCGATAGTTAGGGTTTTTTTGGTGCGGTGTTGAAGCATTGAACCCTGGGTCTGCCCCTATGCCAACAAGACTACTTTTGATGGCGATTGTTATGCAAATTCCCCTGTGTGTGTATGAACTGCAGAGGCTTGTGATCAGTGTGGATGATTGTCTCCTTTACCATAATGTAATGTTTCCATTGACGACAGGCTTTCACAATGGAATACATTTCCTTGTCATAGGTGGGGTATTTTCGGACGGTATTTGAGAATGTCTCACTATGGTATGCTACTGGATGACCATGTTGAGTAAGGATTGCGCCTAAAACATAGTCAGATGCATTAGTCTCAATCTTGAACGGTTGTTGCAGATCGGGTAAGGAGAGTGTTGGAACTGAGCACAAGCGATGCTTTAGATCATCAAATGTTTGTTGTTGTGCCTTTCCCCATGTGAAATTTGTCTTTCTACCTCCCTTGGTCACTTGGATGAGGGCCCATGCAATATGGGAGAATCCCAACATGAACCATCGGTAGAAATTGGCAAGTCCCAAGAAGCTCTGAAGCTCGGTTATTGTGGTCGAGGTTGGCCAGTCACAAATGACTTGGATCTTAGCTAGATCCACATGTACCCCATGCTCATCAACAATGTAGCCCAAGTATTGGACCATGTTCATTCCAAAGGATCATTTTTCCAAGTTGGCATATAGCTTGTGCTGCCGCAAAGTGCTCAAAACCTATTGAATATGCTGCATGTGTTCCTCCCAATTTATGTTGAAGATGAGGATGTCATCTAGATATACCACCACAAAAGAGTTGGTGAAGGGTCTCAATACATCATCCATCAACCTCATGAAAGTTGTCATTGCATTTTTTAAGCTAAAGGGCATGACCAACCATTCGAGAGACCTTCTTTAGATTTGAAAGTTGTCTTCCATACATCGGTTGGTTCGATGGGAACCTGGTGGTAGCCAAACTTTAGGTCAATGTTACTAAATAAATTTCCCCCCTTGTGTTTGTCAAGAAGGTCATCAATTCGGGGAATTGGGTATTGGTTCATTATTGTGATTTTGTTTAATTCTTTGTAATCAATGCAGATCTGCCAGGTCTCGTCTTTCTTCTGCACCAGTACAATCAGGCTTCCACAAGGAAAGGAAATGGGTATAATGTGCCCCTTTTGAAGCAACTCTTGGATATGATGCTTGATTTCGTCATTTTCCATCAGCGAGTGATGATAGACTGGTCCATTAGGAACAGGTGCACCAAGGGTTAGATCAATTGGATGCTTGACTTGGTAGTGCGTCTGTACCTCGATAGGTGAGGAGAAGATGTCTCTGTACTCTTCCACAATCCCGTCCACTTGATTTTGCTGCAAAGAGAGGCTCTATGTAGAGGTCATGAAGGTGGCGACAACCTTCTGCTTAATGTGAGCACATATAAAAAAGAAGACGAACTTCTCAGTCTACAAAATGACCTTACTGCATTGCTTAGTAGAGATTAAAGAAATAGCGGTAGGCGACGCTACCTTTGGTATCCTGTACAATTTTCTACCCGAAGTAATAATAACACTATGGGGTCTAGACTCATACACAATATTTTGCTTCCACAAATATGGTTGTCCTAAAAGAACATCACAAACTTTAAGGGGATAAATATCACACAATACATCGTCTTTGAAAGGCTTGATGTCGTAGGGTAGACGACAATGTTGGTTGACGCAAAGATCTCTTCCTTTGTGAAGCCAATCGATGGTGTAGGGATGCAGGTGTAATGTCATTGGAGGGTCCAGTTACTTGACGACCTCTGCTGAGATCAGGTTCTTGTGACTGTCTCTATCGACAATGAAATGAAGCAGAGCCCCATTTACCCACATATGTGAGTGAAAGAGGTGTTCCCCTTCCTCTAGTTCTTCTGGTTCGCTTGGATGGAATTTGGTGGTAGCGAAAATAGTGCTAGGTTCAACATCGATAATCCACTTCCCTCCTTCTGGATTTTATTCGAAGTCAAAATATTCCTCTGACTCAGAAGCTTTCAACTCGGCCACTAGTGACTGCTTGGAGCGACATTCTTCGGTGTTGCGCCAAGGGATTTTATGGTATTCACACCACTTTCTCGTGTCCTTGTTTGAATTCTCATTAACCTTATTGGGTTGCAGCTTGGACTAGTTGTCCTGAGAGTGGCCATCTTTTCTCTGTCCCTTGTTGTTTGGGTTGGGGCCGCCTTTTCCCTGCTTCGGCTGTGAGGAGTTTGTAGATCCAAACTCTCTCCTCTTCTTCTTAAATGTTTGCTCGATCTTGACAACATATCTATAAGCCGCACCTAATGATGTGATGTCCAGAAACTCCATTTATGTTTGAATGTGTCTATGTATACAGTCGCGGTATTTGAGCACCAGATGTCGTTCAGAGTCTTTGATACCCAATTTGGTGCACAGGGTATTGAAAATATTGGTGAAATCTGGTACTCTCTAGTCCCTTTCGTGATGCAGCATGGTCCTCGTAGCTTCCAACATGGTAGTACTTTTATTTAATAGCATTCCTGAAGGAATCCCATGTGGTGGAAACCACAAATATTGTAGATTCCTCTATGGTCCTTTTCTCAGAGTAAGTATCCCACCAATCCTTAACATGGGGGACGACCTTGAGGGGTACAAAAGTAATCTTTTCCCTATCAAAAAAATTGTGGACCGAAAAATACCCTTCGAGAAGATTCAACCATTTATCTACAACATCTGCATCTATCAGTACTTCAAATAATGGAATATAAAAATTTACTTGTACCTTGAAGGGGATTGCATGGTCGTTTTATGAAGATGTGTCTCTTGTGGGAAGCTGCCAAAATATCTATGCAAAGTTGTCCATCATTTCGTTCCTTTGTCGCGCAAGGGATTCCTTGAGGAACAATTTAAAAGGATCTCCTGCTCCATCATATTTATTCTCATCCCCTGTGAGTTTTTTTTGGGTTCAACGCGACCGATCTTACAAAGGCTCGACTGGTTCGAGTCCCAACTTCTTGTACCCAGATCTTGTCGAGGAAATGCATGAAGACAAATAAATGAAGAGAAAACCGCTCTGATACCACTAATCCAGATTTATGAGTGGAACAAAATGAATAACAAACTGAATAAAATAACATAGAGACACAAAGAACAACAAAATATATACAGTGAACAATAACTTCTATTGAATAAATAAAATAGGTTGAAGCTGTAAAACTGTAGAACTAAAAACAACTTACTCGAATGGTGGTAGCTATCTCTGAGAAGAGATGTGGCTGCTACCCATATCAGTCTAAGATAAATGATTACAATGAGGCTCTAGAGGCCTTTTTAACATTACTCATGAATTCCAAAAACCTAACCCTAGGAGATGAAACGACAAAAGTTATGTGGGCCCCGATGGGTAAGTTGGTACCTCAACTTCCCGGGGTCGTAACATTTGCATACGACCTCTGTTTTATGTGTATGATAGCCCGTTGGAAAGGTATTTTTGAGAAATACACATAATTATATCAAACTTTGACTTTGTCTATATTTTGAATATGTAAATAAAAAAAAAAAACATTGTTTAGGGCCCCAAAACGATCATGGAAATAAAAAAATATGTAATGGCATGAAAACTTCCAAAATAAGTCAGTTGGACTAGGTGGGCGGCCACCAATATCCACCTGGATGTTGTGTGGGGATTCAGGATAGAACTGGAAGTGCATAACCCACAATTACAAAGAAATTTCATCATTATAAAGAAACGTGTTGAACTAAAAACTGTCAAGAGGAGCCAGTTGGAATAGGTGGGTAGACAAATTTTCCCTCAAACTACATATCTTGAGAATGCAATGCAATATATCCTTTCCATTAAACATTTCCACCTGCTAATTTTAGGAGCATCCTTCCACACTGTTTTTGTAAAAGGATAGGTTATCATTAGGTGAGGCAAGGTCTTATCATTAATTTTGAAAAAGTTGTATCTTCCTGGCCCATGACATACTCTCTTTTAACCATTATCTGAAGGAAACATTTTGTTTATAAGAACTAACCAAATAAAAATTTTGTTTTAAGAGGGGATTTCATTTCCATATAGACTTCCACCCCCCATTTACAATCATTTTCATCCTTGATGTAGGAGCATCTTTGGCCTCAAGCAATCCACATCAACCCAAACAATTTTCAAGTTTAAGCTAATAAATCATAGGAAGGAATAAGTGCCAAATTATTATTGTTGTAACATGTTTTACTGTAACAATTGATGCAACACATGTTTTAATATTTTCTACAACACATATTGTAAGAGTTGTGGCAACACATGCTGTAACAGTTGTTGCAACACAATGTCGTAATAGTTGTCGCAACATTGTGTCGTAACACGTTGTTGCAACACCCGTGTGACATATTTAGAGGTTATGAATTATACATTTTTAACTCCATATGTATTGTAAGAGGCTCATGACAAGTGGTAGGCCGAATAAGTGTGGGAAAATGAATCGTTTAAGTTGCCACAACCGTTTAAATCTCATCAACTCAGCATTTGGAAAAATGGGTTTTTAGAAAAGTGGACCATGTAACTCCCCAAGGAAAAAAAACAAGAAACAGTTGGGGAAGTTGAATGGTATGAACGTTTTAGATGCCAAGAATCCAAAAGATAAAGGGGGGAAATGATACAGTGCATGGGGAGGAGCTCATAAGGGAGTTTTCAGTAAAATTTGACTTCATTTTTTCACAGGAAGAAACAAAAAAACAAAATGGTAGAAACATAGGAGAGAACTATTTCAGATTTTTCTGAGATGTAATAAATATGTAAATGAATTTTTGTTATGATTAATGAAGATATTTCTATTCCCGTCCATTTATTTTTTCTCTTATTTTCTTTTCTTGTTACAGTAAATTCTTCATGGCATTCTTTAATTGTTAATTTCTGTTAGATATTAGTCCATTGTTATTTGTGTACTCTATGGGCAGACACCTAGTTTTTGTAGCGATTGAGTGAAAAATCTAGGGTGACTGTGCCAAGTGGTATCAAAGATGGTTTAGTTCATGAGTTCTTAGAGAACAATGCCCAGAGGTAAGGCCTATGAATGTTATTCTGAGTGAGGGTTGTAAGACAACTCGTAAGAATGCCACTGCGAAGAGAAAGAGTAGCACGAGGAGGTGCAAGAAATAGAGAATTCAAGGAGTTACGAAGGAGGATTGAAGAATTAGAAACTAGAAGGTATGGAGATGTTGACACATGTTTAGATTCTAAAGAAGAGTCTGGAGAAGAGCAAAATGTTGAGGAAGTAGACCCAACAATATGTTTAATATCTTTTTTGAAAGATAGAGGCAATGCAAGGGTGGAAGTTTCATGCTACGATGGTAATTTGAAATTCGAGACTCCCATTGATTGGGTAGGAGAGATTGAAAGATATTTTGAGTATGAAAATGTTCAGGATCCCAATAGGGCTCAATTTTCGATGACTAAGCTAAAGGATCGTGTTGCACTTTGGTGAGATATGTTGCAGAAAGACAAAGAGGATAACCGACAGGGAAATATTAGAACCTAAAGGAATATGGTGAGAAAAATCAAGGAGAAATTCCCACCTATCAATTATGAGTAGAATTTGTGCAAGAATGTGAAAAAATTAAGGCAGAAAGAGACATATGTTCGTGAATATACAAAGGATATTTTCAAACTATCCCTCGGGTCAGGGTTAAAGGAACCAGAGTATAAAAGAGTGGCAAGATACGTGAATGGGTTGAAGTATTAGATTTAGGATGAGATTAGTATGCATTACTTTCTTAATGTAGATGAAGCCTATCAAGTTTCTTTGAAGGTGGAAGAAAATATTGACAGAATATTGTGACAAAATTTCCAAGGAAAAGGAACTAGAGGCAAGGGTAGAACAAGTGATGCTAAAGACAATAAAAAGGAGGATGAAGCGACCAATAGTCAAAATAAAAGAGGACGAAGAAACACTGGCAGATGAAGATGTTTCGATCGAGGTAAGTATGTGATTACATGCTATAGATGTGGAGGAGAGGGTCACAAAGCATCAAAATGTTCAGAGAGGCAGAACACAATGAGAAGAATTGAGGCTAGGACATAAGTTACCTAGGAAGATGAGACAACGATTGCTAGTGGGAATGTGGAAGTACTTCAACAAGAGAAAGGATAAAACATGATGTTTATAAGAATATTACTCAAGACTAATACAAAGGCAAAAGAAGAGCCTGGACAGAGAAAGAGAGTGTTCAAAACTAAATGCAAAATTCAGGATAAGTGTTGTCATCTTGTTGTAGATGGCGGAAGTACATAAAATTTAGTATCCATGGAAGCAATGGAGAAATTAAAGTTGAAAAGAATTCCACATTCAAATATGTACAAGGCCTCATGGTGGAAAAGAGGACAACAAGTGAATGTGGTTGAGCAATTCTTATTGAGTTTTCATATTAGAAAGTTTAGTGAGCATGTATTATGTGACATAGTATAGATGAATTCTTGTCATGTACTACTCGGAAGACTGTTATAGCCTTAATTTCCACCCTATAGGCCATATAGGAATCCATAATAATATAGAATCCATAATACACACTTTTCCTAAAATATGAGCCCTTTTGGAGCCTTTTTGGAGGTCCTCGAGGAACACCTAGTAGACAACAAGAAAGGCCCTTGCTGGTTACTAGTGGCTCAACAAGTGAGGCACTGCTAAACTTCTAGAATTGGAGAGTTACAAGGTGATAGACGAGGGATGAGTTGGATATTCACAAAAAAGGCCTAAGAACTCACATCATTTGAGTCTCTAGTGGTCTCTAGAAGATATAGAATCCTCTACCAAGCCTCCTCCAAGAGTTATATAACAAAGGAAATCCTTGGGAAAGGGAGGAAGAATTGAAGGGTATTGTTATGTTGTCCAACTGCATAGGTATCTATCATCACAAATAGAATTCAATGAGCCTAGCCTAACCAAAATGCTGCAAGGAGAGGCAACGAGCAAGCAATCATAGGAAATTGCATACTATTACCCCCTTAGTCTAGGGGTAACTAAGGAGATCATGTCTTGAGGCCTACAGGTAGAAGACATGGAGTGATAAGAACTAGACTTACTAGCATAGCCCCGCAGGGCCTCTCCTATTCATTGATGCACCACCATAAATCACCGACAACAAAGAAACATCCATCACACTGACCTAGCCCCAGAGGAAAACATGTCTTGCTTCATGAGGTAATAAGTTTGGTGTCATGGTAAGTGTCACCCTAATAATTGAAGCATTTGAATATGTTGCAAATAATTCTTTCTTGATTATAGAATGTTTGCTTGGAAATTATACTCTTTTCCTCATTTAACCCTGTTGGGTGTCATCATGTCCTAGTAAGTTGGTCACCCTCAAGAATGGGGTGTTTCTAGGGGGTTCCTTGAAGATTCATTGTACCATTTTGGATCATACTTATCACTTTCTATGCTTCATTCCTTCCCTCTCCTTGTATTTTGGGATTCTCGAGTGTACTGACCCAATAAGGGATTGTACCTCATTTCATGGGAAGAAGGGGATGAAGGCCCACATGGAAATTTAGCTGGAAAGAGATAAAATCCAATCATAAACCTTCTATATGCTCACCCAGGGATCCTGAGAGAAATGAAATGCTTCTCACAAGAAAAATAAGGGACCCATAAAATGAATAACTAATTAAATGATCATTCCAACCAGGGTAGAGTGTATGTGGGCTATGAATTTCCTTTTTAGTGCCCCTTATTGTCTTCAACCTAGGAAAGCATGATCAAGTGTAACCAAGTTAGATCATGTGTGGGATTTGCTTTTATTGCTTAGTTTAGTTCCCCTTCACATGTCTTCAACTTCAAAACACTTTAATAAATTCATGGCAAGTGGGCTTTATTAAGATATTTAGACACTAAGGAGTTAGTTCAGATCTACTTGGTCTAATGTGTCATTAGGTAAAAGTGTGTTTCTTAGTGTGTTTCTTTAGTATGCATTTGTAGTTAGGAAATTCGACGGTCACGATATGTTCCCGACATAGAGTGACTTGACGGTTCATATTATCCTCGATCTTAATGACCATTGATTCGTGGCTTAACACCCGATTGGTCCATGATCTCTAGTTAAAGAGCATGGAGGGTAATTTGCCGATGATCAATTGTGAGGAACTATCTTGTAAAATCTCTCTGTAATCTTTTTTCTTTTGCGTTAATAAACTGCTCCAAGTGGTCGCGTTGGATGGGGCCATGGATGTTTCCTTGTAGGGGTTTTACCACGTCAAAACATCGGTGTGTTGAAATTTTATCTGGTTGTGTGAGTGTTTACTTAAGGTGTTCGTCCTCTATTGGAATAATTGTGTTGTCGAACATGGTATCATAGCATGTTTGAAGACCTGCTCCTGTTGTAGATCGAGATCGTGAAGCCAAGTTGATTCA
The DNA here is from genome assembly GCA_010110895.2 of Picea sitchensis. Classification (NCBI taxonomy): domain Eukaryota; kingdom Viridiplantae; phylum Streptophyta; class Pinopsida; order Pinales; family Pinaceae; genus Picea; species Picea sitchensis. The sequence goes on from SNQJ01S0007719.1 coordinate 88,843, forward strand.
TCTCCATTTTATGCCATTTTTCGTACATTTCTAGGCTGATAGGACTATTTCATTGCGTTCGGAGCACTCATTTCATTCAAGAATGTTTTTTGTTTCACTCTAAAAGGTTTTCGTTTTCCCAAGATACGACCATTTCAGCTAGATCTAGAGGTATAAAGCCTAATTACACCACTTTTAAATTTTTGCAGAGTATTATTTCGGTTTTATATTATTTGTTTCCAGGTTGCTACTCTTTTAGATATGTGTATTCTTTTTTCCCTGCACCCTGTGTGATCTCGACAAATCATAAACAAATAGGAAAAGGTGTATTTTCCGGTAAGCTAACCAAGATCTAACCCTTGTTGTCATCGAGAAGTGAAATCTTTTTCTTGTGTGAAAATAGTTTTTTTTTAGCACACTCTCCAAGGTCGTCTTCAACAACAACAACACCCCTAATCCTCTTTCTAAACAATACAACAAAACCCCCAATCCTCCTTCTAAACAATACGATATGTTATGCTAGCCCATTTGGTTAAAAGTTTCCTTATTAAGTAAGAGGTATGGAGTTCAAGTCTCTCTTTTTGTTACTTTTTTTGAAAAAGTTCATGCTCCATTGTAAAGTGTATTTCACTTCAAGTATAAAAGTGAATCACTATAAGTAGTTTTAATATTTTAGAGTTATTTATTTTGCATACAACTTTTCTTTTATAAATTAGCCTCATTGTAAAAGTGATCCCCACTTCTTTTTATAAAAGTGGGTCACTTCATAAAGCAAATTACACCATCACATGGTGCTTTGGTTACCATTTATGCCTTTTTTAAAAGGGCATAAATTTCACACCTGAAGTCCATTTTCAGTGTCGTTTCTTTTTAAAACCGCCTAATTTTTTGAGATCTTTCCATTCAGATCATCAGTTTCATTTTTTAAATCCATATTATCTACATATTTAATATGGCTTCTTTAAGTAATATTTTGCTTACCATCACCAACTACTTCCAATGGAAATCCCATATGGAGGATTTATTAGGAAGTAAAGGCTTGTACCGAATTACCTTGGGAAAGGAAACAACACCCATTGATGCTGATAAAAAAGTTAAATGGGATAATAGGAATGACGAAACACGTGGATTAATCAGAATGTCCATATCTCTTGATTTAAGGTTACACCTTTAATTAATTGATAAACCCAAAGAAGCTTGGGAAAAGATTGAATTTGTGTTTGGTAAACACAATAATATTCGAGCACAACAGTTAGAAAATCAAGTATTGACTTTAAGTCCAAGTGATTTTTCTTGCATTGAAGACTATCTATCTAAGTTTAAAACACTCAGAACTTTATGTGAAGAATGTCAAATAAAGATAGAACAAGATTGTTGCATCTATCTTATTCTTTCCAAGCTAGGTAGTGCATATTCTATGTTTGTATCTACCGTTTATGCCATGCAAGAGGCTCTAGGGGCAACTTATCAAAAACCCACTCTTAAGAACTTTTGTGATGCTTTGATTAGAGAGAAAGATAAGCTTGTACAACTTGGAGTGATCAACACTGTAGGTACCTCCAACAAAGTCTTAGTCATCCATAAAAAAGATAAACCCAAGAATCCCAAGAAGCAACATCCTCGCCACAACAACAAGAAACATAAGGGTCCCAAACCCACTCATCCATCTTCCGCTCCTAATAATGATAAAGGAGCAAAATATAAAAATAAGAAGACTGACAGACATTGCAACTTCTGTGATAAAGATGGTCATGATGAGTCCAAATGTTTCAAGAATATGGCAGCTTTAAAAGCAACTACGAAGAAGCACAACATCAATATTGATTCTACTTCTTTTTCTTCTTCTCATGGACATGCACTTTCTGCTTCTGGTTTCTCCTTCAATACAACTTCTACTTCTTCTTCTGATGAGTGGCTTATTGATTATGGAGCATCTTATCATATGGCCAAGGATAGAGACATATTTTCTTCTCTAAATGTATGTAACACCAAGAAAATATTTCTTGGTGATGATAGATCTCTTATGTTGAAGGATCTGGAACAATTCAAGTAGAAAATTGTCATTTCAACGATGTATTATGTGTTCCAAGTCTTTCTTGTAACCTTCTATCAATATATCAAATCACTCATTTAGGTGAAGGTAAAACCACAGATTTTTCACCTCACCAAGTTGTAATCAAGGATCTAAAATATCTTAAGCATGTTCTCGCAACTGGAATTGTTGATAATATTACCAGGTTGTACAAGTTTGACAACTTTGGGTCATCATATTTTTCATAATTTTTTGTTGCTCATAGCGATGACTTGAGCAAACTTTGGCATGAGCATTTTGGTCATCTAAACTATCGCTCATTGCAACAACTATGTAATCAACATATGGTGATTGGTCTTCCTCTCGTTTCATGTAGAGATGATGTTTGTGTTGGTTGTGTTCTCGGCAAACATCATCAGGGTAGTTTTGACAAATGTGCCTCTTGGCACTCCTCAGGCCCTTTGCAACTTGTTCACAGTGATTTATGTGGTCCACTTTCTTATCCTTCTTTTTTTGGGTGCAAGTATTTCTTAACTTTGATTGATGACTTTTCCAGACGTACTTAGGTTTACTTCTTAAAACTTAAGAGCAAAGTTTTTGACAAGTTTTTGGCCTAGAAGGCCCTTGTAGAAAAACAATCTGGACATCAAATTCAAAGGTTAAGAACATATAATGGAGGCGAATATTTGAACAATAATTTTACAAGTTACTACACCACACAGGGCATCCAAATGCAACACATTGTTCCATATATACCACAACAAAATGGTGTTGCTGAGAGAAATAAATGCACATTAAAAGAAATGGCTAATTGTATGATCCAATCTCAGGGATTAAGTCTAAAGTATTGGGCGGAAGCCATGAATTGTGAAAATTACATATTAAATTGCACTCCCACAAAGGATCTTACAAATATAACACTGGAAGAAGCTTGGACTAAAATTAAACCAGATGTAAGTCACTTCCGTGTATTTGGTAGTATAGCATGGGCTCACATTCCTGATGAGAGAAGAAAAGCATTGTAGCCTAAAAGTGAGAAGTGTATATTTGTTGGTTATTCTGAAGATGTCAAAGGTTATAAAATTCTTCAACCACATTTTAATGAAATTATTATTAGAAGAGATGTTAAATTTGATGAAAATATCTTGGCCTGTGAGCCTAATTCGGTGTTTGTGCCTTATTTGTCCTACGAGCCTAATTTGACATTTATGCCTTCTTCGTCATGCGAGCCATCTTCGACGATTGCGCCTTCTTCTATTTTGGTTTCTTATTCATATGATGACAATGAGGATGAAAATCCACCTCCGCCTGCTCACCTTCCTCCAGATGAGTCCTTGAACCTGAACATACACCAACTCCAACTCCACCGCTTCCTAGATGGGTCTGTTCAATACAAGAAGCAGCTGGTGATCTTGTCGGTGATCCTTCAGATCAGCGTTGGACACGTTCACAGTTCCAACAAGCCTCTTCTCTTTTGGCTCAAGCTTCAGAGACTCATGATCCAGAGACATTTGCAGAAGCTTCATGTCATCCAGATTGGGATATAACAATGAATGAAGAGTATTGTTCTTTAATGGTGAACAATACTTGGGATCTTGTACCTCTTCCAAAAGGAAGAAAACTTGTCAGATGTAAATGGGTCTACAAAACTAAGTATGCATCATATGGAAGTGTTGAAATACACAAGGCTCAATTAGTTGCCAAAGGATTTTCCCAAGTTGAAGGAATTAACTATAATGAAACCTTTGCCCCTATAGCCAAAATGAATTCTATCTGCCTTGTTCTTTCCCTTGCTGCCTCACATAAATGGGAGTTCCATTAGATGGATGTTAAATCTTCCTTCTTGCATGGAGATTTGCAAGAAGAAATCTACATGGAACAACCTCCTCGCTATGTCTAGAATGACTTTAGACTCGTGTTGTGTTGGTTTTGTCACTTGGGTGAGAAAAACAACAACACTTGCATGTCTAGATAACCTGCTAGACAAGACAAAATTTTGTGAGTGGGTTAAACAAGCCAAACACATGTATAAACAAAGAAATAAAACTAAAACAACTAAGAAATAAAAGTTAGAAAGCATGAGAAACTTAGAACCATGAAAATCAAACAATGCCCAACATAATGCTACCAATGGATCAATAGATTAGTAGGAAAAACACCGTAGATAAAAATAGTAACTTATGAGTCCCCTCTTCCTCCTTGGGAGGGCTCTTGAGTTCCCTAATGAAGAGATCTTCATAGAATGGAAGAAATTGAAAATGGTGAAGAAAAAAAATGCCTATTCCCTCAAGAGGTGAGTGGAATGGCCTATTGCAATGATGCTTGAAGACTCCAAAGAGAAAAGAGGATTCTCAAGGGAGAATTATTGCAGCATAAAAATACTATGAAGATATTGGTTTCTTAGTGATCCCATGGCTCTTATTTATAGCATTCATACATGGAAAATTGTAATTGGTTCATAGTGTGAACAAGGGGCCTTTTAGGGCACCCTATATTCCTTTACCAGCCCCCCATTCGGATTTCACTCAGATATGAGGGTCAAATCGTGTTGGGGGTTGGTCCATAAGTGGTTGAGGGGCCGACAAGATCCATAAATGTGTTGTTCATAGAAGTGCATGGATTTTATCATACACAGCTGCGCACTTGGCACATTGTGCACGCTGAGGGCTTTATTGGCCCGCGCACACTGTGCACTATGCATGTGCTTCCTTTGTTGAATTTGCGCATGCCAATTTTTTACCCAATTTGTATAATTTTTTCCTTTTTGAATGCATTTCAGTGATGTGAGTGGACTAATTGTTGTTGGCATTGATGTATTTCCTTAACCATTTGAGTGCAATGTTGCAGATGATTTTTTAGTGATAACAGATGCCCCTTGATGTGTGAGGTTAGGAACATACGTATAGCCTAAATACATCAATGTTTATTTTACTAAGAGTGCCATTGTACTGAAGAGTGAAGACAGGAACTGCAAGAGTGATTCGTTGGAGGGAGAGGGAAAACTATGGGACCCAAACCTTTCTCTAGGGAGAAAAATAAAATATGTGTACAAACGAGGTGGGCTTGCCCTATGCGCGTGTCATGTAACAAAAATGTAAGACTGTAACTGATGATGTATGTTGATGTAGATGACTGCAGTGCCCTCAGGGGCAGTTGATAACGACAGATAATAGTTCTGACTTGTGAATGTACTCCGAAGTGAGGCAAGGATGACTTGAAGGAGTGTCGATGACTCGTAGGCATTGATGGCCTAACGAATTCAAAGGTCTTCGACAGTTATGAAACAACCGCAATAGTCAAATATTAAGACCCACCGTAACATGAGAGTTTGTTGAAGTCGAATTTTATGGGGGTCAATAGAATCAGAGAGAAATGATGATTCTCTCTGTGTCGTCCGAGACTCCTCATTGTGAAGGTAATGAGAGTCAAGATAATGCTTCCCTTATGGAAACTATGTCGATGTCGACAGAAAGAGAGGCATGACTCCAAGAAGAAAAGGGCTTCATGAAATCCAATGAGATGGTATCATGTACTGACACGTAACATGAACGAAGTCAAGATGCGGTGAGACTCAAGACTGCCCTTGGTTGGGGAATTTTGAAGGATGATTGGCAGCAACCGTAAAACTGTATCTAGTGTCAAGAGGATGACTATATATGGGATTAAATTGTGCCAGAGGCTAACAAAGTGGACAAACTAAGAGATCATGGGTACATGGACTTGGGATATTCGGGGTTCATGAATGATGTCAGAATGAAAAAAAGAGTGGATGCCCCAACCGAGGGTGACATGGGTTGCGTTGCCAAGGAAAAGAAGGTCATCAAGGGTGATCAAAAAAAGCTAAGTAAATGTTGGAAAGAAAGGATTTTTACAATTACCAAAGAAATAAATAATAATTTGGGTTGAGTGTACAGATACAAAAATGGGTGCCCCAGTGAAAGATGGCTTGGCCTGTTAGGGCGCAAGTTGCGAAAGAGAACTGGTGGAGGGTGGGGCCCCCATGGGTGGGTTTCTGTATGAGGTAAATGAATGGAGGACAATATTCATATGGGAAAATTGACGGTGGATGAGATGGAGGGCTAATGATATTGCGGGGGTGAAGTCAAATAGAACCAAGATGATATGACCTAAGAGTCCATTGGGAAAGATAGCAATATGATGAGAAGAAGTATGGGGTTCATTCTCGGAAGTGCATAAGACTATCAATACTTCCATCCATAGGGGATGAAATCAGCATGAGTTTCAAGTGGCGAAGGGGAACTATAAATGGGACAACTCATGTGGGGGAGAGTGCTACAAGGTGACAATAGAAAAATGCAGTAGAGGTGACGGTACTGCAGAGTCGAATGTAAGGACCCTAAAGGTAAACGTCAGAGGGTGTGACTGAGAGATGCAATTTATTTACAGGGGGAATAATTACATGCCAGTGTTGAACATATACCTAAAGGGGATGCAACGCTTTGATGAATAGGTACCTGCACACATGAAAACCAAATACCCGATGTGAACAATATCTGATGATAAAGAACATATGACAACTATTTGATAAAATTTGAATATAAGCATGCGTACCTGAGCATGACGTGAGAAAATACTGCTCCGGGGCCAAGTTCATATGATGGTCCGTGGAATATGAATGTGTAGATGGTAGGACCAGGATCCCGTGGCTAAGAACGGATCAAAAAATAGAGGATCTGGGCTCCTATAACTGAGTGTGAAAGTTTGGAAAAAGGGACTATATATGGAAGGTGGGCCCATAAGGCCACCTCATTTGTACTCGTCACCATAGCTGAATTGACGAGCATTTGCTAAGGAGATTTGGAGATTACGGGAGTGTGAGGCTACCGATTCAGGCGTGGCAAGAGACAGGTTAGTGGTCCTATCCTCCTGTATTGTATGAAATTTGTAGAATGTAGGTAGGGGTTGTATGGAGGGCCATACAGGGGATTTTTTGGGTAGGGGCCCACTAGTGCCCAGGAAAAGGAGGAATACCCATGCACATGTGCATGGGTATAATCCCGTTTTGTGTGCATAGTGTGCAACTGTTCTTGGCACAACCGCACATGTGGGTGCAGGGGATGGAAATACATGCTCGCATGGGATGCACGCCTGTTTGATTGACAGTTGTGCACTGATGCGTGACTGTTGTTCTGAAAGATGTGCATGAGTGCGCAACTGTGTGAAGAATAGGAGCGCACATGTGCACACCTGTCTAGGTGAAAACCGCACACTGGAGGCAAGGCTAAGGGGTTTGAAAATTTTGAATTTTTTGATGTTTTTAGATGGATGATGAGGCTGACCAAGTGTTTATGTGTGGATGCAGGTGATCAACATACTCCAGATACTACGATGCCAGTGCATTGGAGAGAGCCGGACTGGGATCGTCTATGAGAGGCGGTGAGAGATCATTTGGGTGTGTGGAGACACTTGGTAGCCTTCGGGTTGCTCAAGTTCTTCAAATGTCTATTGATATTGTCGTAGTATTTCCTACTTTAGTATCTAATTGCTATGTGGATCACTGTTCTGCAATGCTTCATAATGAGAGGACAACATCTAACATTTTTGGTTGTCGAGGATGTATAATTTTTTACGGGGCTCCCATTATGTCGGATGGCCCTTCCTATGGACCCCCAGCTACCCGGGGACAAGGGCGTGGGTGACTTGGTGGCTCACCACTTCACGGGTCCGAACTTGATGTCAGGTTCGATCATCTGGATTAAGGCGATCGAGGAAATTTTGATAGAGTGCATCGTCATAATGGTGGTGAGGATATATGGATCCTTGGGGACTCAACAAATCATTGGAGGTCAACTAAGGATCGTGGAGTGGGTCCTTGATGGGGACCTTCCTTGGGGCTGATGCTGCACACCAGGATGATGGGGCAGGTTAACCGGTGTCAGAGATCCAACTCTGGTGAATTTTCCTTTGGGTCCATTTTAGTGGTCTGGTTTCTAGAGAGGGTGCCTCTATTGCGCCCTAGGATTCTATTGGAGCCTACAGAGCCATGAGAACTGTGTCTGATGCGGTGGGCCCATGTGCTATCCCAACACAGGGGTGGATAGGGTGGCCATTAATTCACGACCATGGTGGCATGCGTGTGGCAATATATGCCACATGTGATACTGAGGTATCCATACGATGGTATGGACTACCGACATGACCCTGGCATGATGCTACCTCCTAGGGAGGATTGGGATCAGAGAGGTATGTTCTTGTATTTATGTTTTTATGATTTTGATAGATACCATTTGATTATATATGTATATATGGATGATGACACTATTTTTGGTGTTGTTTTGCAGACGTGGGACCCCGAGGCCGAGAGGTAGAGATGGTTTGGGAGCCGGATCGTCGAGGACCAGTGAGACCACTACCTGTGGAGCCAAGGGCAGGATAGAGGCAGAGACAAGATGATGTTGGTGTTGGACTAGATTATGAGCCGCAGGCAGAGGTCGAAGCAATGATAGAGGACCTACGCCGCTCTTTCTAGTGGGTGTTGCAGGGTGTAGCCGAGGCCATGTGGGACCATATTTAAGATGAGGAAGTCCTAGAGAAATGTGTGGGCGTACCGACGGAGTGGTGGACTCTGATCCTCCGAGTAGCTGTAGCGGGGGCAACGATGACTAGTCAACTTCCCCCTAGACCTGGAGGGCCCCCAGCTAGTGGGATGCCTCCAGCTGACATAGGACCTAGGGGGGGGAGCTTTGGGGGCACCATGGGTGCTGGGGTTTGTATATATAGGTTTGGAAGCCCATTTTTTATAGGGTAGTTGATACCCATTTTTGTACCTATAGGGGGGAGGGGACTCACTGGCCTATGGGTGATGTATCTGTATTTTTGTAAATACTTGATGACACTTTGATGATATATATATATATATATATATATGGATATACATTTTTTGGATCATTTATGTCTCCATGTGTTGATGCTTTATTCTTATGATGCCTTTTCTATATTCTATGACAAATGTATGATGTTTATGTATAAAATGATGTTTTAATGTGATAAATGCCAATCTAATACTAGGTTAGCCATGTTATCTACTATTTGATTAAATTGTCTTGGAATATGTGTAAATGTGATTGAATCAAAGTTGTGAGATAATAGTCTAACTTGTAGGTATTTGCAACGTGGGGATTTCACACTCAATAGGAAAGGTGGCTTCGATCCCATGGACGAGGTGGAATGGTATAAAAATGGTGGCAGTTTTGACTGTTGTGCAATAATCCCATAATGCAGAAAGCACCATATGATGCCATTTGGTCTTATGTTTGTTGACAGTATGTTGTAGCATGGTTTTCAAGACTTTGATGACAACCTTAACCTGATCGTTGGACTGAGAGTAGTATGGGGAGGAAAACTTGTTGGATTACTGAAAGGTATTTTCAATGTGGGGATTTCACACCAATAGAAAGGTGGCTTCATCCCATGGACTAGGGTGGAATCCAGAGAAAAATGGTGGCAGCTTTGATCATGTGCAATAATCCTATAATGCGAAAAGCACCATAAGGATGCCATTTATTTTATGTTTGTTGACAAGATGTTGTAGTATTGTTTTCAAGACTTTGATGACAACCTTAACCTGATCGTTGGACTGAGAGTAGTATGGGGAGGGAAAACTTGTTGGATTACCGGGAGAGGGGAGGTGAATTAGTGATAGAGAAATCTAATCCCTCTAACCAAATAATCCATCCAAGTGTTATATCAATGTATCATTATCATTCAATAACTGTAGATTAATAAGCAATGAACAAATGAACAATCATACACATACACAATACATCGATGTTTTACGTGGAAACCTAAAGTGAGAGAAAACCACATAACAATTTTTCTTATATGTCTTGAAGAATTACATTCATTGGAAGCACCAAATTCCTTTGTTTTCCAGCTGCAACTGGAAGGAGGCCCCAATACCCTAGTTTTTCAGTCTACAACTCGAGGGAAGCTCCAACTCCCCAATTCTCTGGCTACAACCAAAAGGAGGCTACAACCCCCTATGTTCTCTGGATACAACCATAAGGCAGCTACAACCACCTTTCCTTGCCCCGTCCAATCGCCCTGAAGTAGAAGTAGAATGATGGAACCATTGTCACACTATCACTGTGAGATATACTGTTGTAAACCCGTACCAATAAACCTGCACCAAAAAACCTGTACCAATAAACCTAAACCATGCATCAACCATGCATCGAACTATACCTCAACCTATAATCAACTTGTACCATAAATAAGTGCATCAACCATGCACCAACATGTACCATAAACAAGTGCATCAACCATGCACCAACCTGTACCAAACAACATGTAATCAACCTGTACCATAAACAAGTGCATCCAACCATGTACCAAGTATGTACCAATCATGTATCAACTACTCATAAACTATGACTCATCAATATGTACGAACATCATCAACTATACACCTCATGTATGTGCCAACTCATCAACTAATTGTCTCAACCATGTACCCAACATGTACCTCAACCAAAATACTTTATCAATTTCATCATCCAAATCTGATTTTTAACTCTGTAATAGACCTGGTGTATATGATCACATACCTACAAACCTTCCTTAACTTTAACAACAAGAGACAATCATTTTCATCAAACTTTTCTTTAGTCTCACATGACTAGTTCTGGATTAGTCAACAACCCTAACTTGAAATAATCATAACTATGTACCTGTAATGAATAAAGATCTAAACATAGTACACAATGTTCTTCAGTGTGTTTAATTCAATTCCTCCAGGTTTCACTACTTGGAACCTCTTAGAAAAGTATTTATAGCAAAAATGACATACCTTGTTGAAATATGGCTTATTCTAGAGAGCAAACTTGTAGAGCGTGCCCTGCACATAATATTTGTTGTATGGATCTAAAAATTTCACATAGAATAATACATACTATACTCTAACCAACACATTTGGTCTTACTTAATTTGGATATTTTATAAAGAACTTATGATTTTTTTACCCGAAACACTTGTTTTAGACTAGTTTCAGGACTAGCCACAAACCCTATTTTCCACGGAGCGTAACTGCAAAACTACAATGAACCACAAGCTGAAATTCATACCACAACTACATGGATATGTTTTCTCAATGGAATATCAATGTCACAGTCTGAATCATTTTAGAAAAAATGTTATTGCGAAAATGGTGAGATGACCTGTAAATAACATACCTTAGAAAGCATCATCAAAAGAATTTATCCTCCCTTGAATTTTGGCCTTCTTTACTTCACCTTCTCTTTGAAATTCGGATTAGATATCCTTTGGGTACCTCAATCACCTGTAGATATTCAATATTCTCAAGTGTGATGTAAAATGAGAGAGCCTTGCCTCTTATTTATACTTTCATGTAGCTTCCTCAAGGGGTTACCTTTTAACCATCTTAACCCACTTTCCTTATTTTAGGGTTAACCAACTTCT
>SNQJ01S0007719.1:122710-161229 GCA_010110895.2 Picea sitchensis
CACCCTTGGCCATCATTGCACCCACATGCTTGGACATCCCCTGACCATACCACCCACTTGCATGGCTTGGAAGAGGTCTTTCTAGGAACTTGCCCTTTTCTGTGGACACTAGCCCAATAGGAAGCCTTGTCCTTTTCCCCAGACTTGTATTGCAAGTCTTTGAGCTATTGATTGATGTATTAGGCATTTTATGCATGTGTTTAATAATATTAATGATGAAATGTGATTGACATTTCCACGATCCCTGTGACTGATGAGCCCATGGAGGGCATAACCTTTGATGTGCAGGACCATACCCGACAGACAGGTACCATTTGGACTGGTACACATGGGGAGATGATTAGTTCGGACCTCCATGGGGCTGAAGAGCCCACCAAATGGATGTTGAGACCCCATCAGGGGGCAGAGACATGACAGAGGTTGATCAGAGTCTTTGCACTAGAGACGAAGAGGACGTTCCACCAGAGGCACCCCGACATAGCTTAGCCTAGGGGGATGAGCCCATTTCACTGAGACGTTGGCCTTGGAAGGCCTGGGACGTCACCTTTGATGACCATGACATCATCCAGCCTGTTATCACACGGTTTGTAGGAAGGGTTTAGATAGCTTGAGTCAAGGCTTAAAACCGACGTAAAAGGAGCTTCCCCACCCACTGTCACCTCGATTGGGGGCTCTTTCTATTTAGGAGGGCTAGTCCAAGGGAGACGTCCCTATGTAATCTGGGTTAATGAAAGGGAAAAAGGGGTAATGACAAAGATAAGAGTGTCCCTTCACAGATTACTGCCAATGATGAGATAGTCAAGGAGAAAGATCCACTGATGATGCACCTGTTTGCGAGACAAGACAAATAAACTAGAATGTGTGCTGCACTGGGTTAGTACTTCAAAGCATTAATGACTATCTTCAAATATACGTATGAGCAATGATTAAATGCTATTATTGACGAAGTCAATGATTGCTAAACAAAGACCAATGACTAATATCACTCCTTCAATAAAGCACAAGAGACAAGAGCATTCAATGTTAAATATCAATCCTTTATATCATCACAATGCAAGTTTGCTCATGAATATAATGTTGCTGCGTCACCTATATTGTTGCTGCTATAGGTGTGACGTCAAGCATTAATCAACAAGTCAAAATGGAGACAAAGAGTGAAACGTTTTATCAAATCATCTTACAGATGCAATTAATAACTCAATGTCTATCAAGATAGATGATAAATGTCACAACGTTGCAAGCATAAACAAGAGATCTAAAAGGTGTGACGTCACCTATACAATTTCTGTTGCAGAATTAGGGTTAGCTAGCCAAGAAGTGACGTTTTGACAAATTCAACCAATAAAAAGTTATGAAACCTCTATGGCTATGATGAGATGACTAGGCCGCACCTTTCTATCCAAGCACAAGTTTGAAATCAGCAAAACGTCATCTCATTAGGGTTAGTTCAAAATCAGCTAGGGTTAGATGCTAGGTTAGTTAGGGTTTCAAATTTGAGAGTGTTTGGAAAAGAGTTTAAGCATAAGCAAGCTCAAGAGAGTTTCTAGACTAGTGCCTTGGGTTAATGGAAAAAGAGTTTAAGCATAAGCAAGTTCAAGAGAGTTTCTAGACTAGTGCCTCAAGAATAGACACTGATTGAGACTAATGGCTTGTGCGCTTAAACTTAAAGACAAGAGGTTTTTAGGGTTTGATGGTGTTGCTATGCAAGGCCACCAAACCAAAACCCTAAGGAGAAAAAAGATTACCTAGGTGTAGCTAAAGCTAGACCTAAAGCTTTCTTTTCTTTCTTTGAGACTTGTTTGAAAAAACGCTAGTTTACAAGCACAAATCTAGCTGAAAAGTGTTGTTTCATACATTCTAAAACCCCAGAAGTAAAACCCTAGGTGTAAAATAAATTAGGCTCAGGACGCTCTTCAATTTGTGCTTAAACTAGCTCAAGATAAGAGGGAATCTATAGCAAGCATGGCTAGGCTAAACCTTCAAATCAAATGGCTATAAGCTTTGTTCATAGGGACATGAAGCCACAGTCTACTTGTGTGTTGGCCCCTAGGGTTTCCGCCATCAAGCAATAGCAACAGAGTAACAATTAATGCGATGTTAAATCAGCAACCATTCACCCAAGAAGTTTTGATGAAAAACACTTACAAGATCATGAAGAAGCATAATCCATATCCTAGTTGTAAACCTTCCAATGAATAAAAGCACCACTTGCCAAACAAATAGTCCTCCAAGAAGTTGCGTTTCACTCCAAGAGAGAAGAAAACAAGACAAAAAAAGACTAGGAAATGCATCTCCAAGAGTAAGTTATGCCGGCGATGTCGAAGAGGCAACTTCCCCTTCTTATATGATCTCTGGACCTTTAATTACAAAAAATGTAATAACAAAAATAACCGGCCGCGCCTACAATATTATTCAATTAATTTGTCACTTTACATGCTAAAATGCCAAATGAGCAAAAATAGAGAGACGCTGTTCCTGGTAGGGGAGATCGCTAATTTTTAGGGCATAATCGATCCCACAAGTTAGACGCTATCCTTTAAAGCCATAACCGCGTACCGTAAGGCCTGCCGACACCCACATCTTCCCAAAGGCCCAAGTAACCTGGTAGCGCCCAATTCCTAGGTAAACGGCCCGATTCAGGCGGGTCGACCCCATAGCGAAGCCCCGCCAAAACGTCACATGGCATCCTTCTCCGGTAAGGCTCAGCTAAACTATGTTATCCCCATTCCATCCTAACGGCCCATCCGATGGGCTCTTCAGTCCCATGGAGTCCTGAAGCTAATCATCTCCCCATGTGCACCGATCCTCGGTAATCATTCACGCAAAATATCCCCGCGACATCGCAAACTACGGCCTGTGGGCTATCACCAGATATCATAAATGCAACCATTCATCATTAAATTATCAAACGATGCATGAAATCCCTAAATAAATTCGTTCGATAGTCGATATTGGTTAAGACGGACCCAATTATACAAGGTTAAGGAAACCAATAAGACCACCTATCGGGATAATACCCGCCTGAAATGGATCCCCCAAAAGATTCGCCCGCCATGTGTAATGTGGTGATGTGGTTTTAGGATGTCCGTATCATAGTCGCATCTGGCTGGTGTTGTCAGGCGCTTTGTAGAGGCGAAATGTTCCGCCACGCATTTACCGTCCTTTTATTACTTTATCTTCTTTTATCGCATTTTCGTCGCTCGATGAATATGAGACCGCTTTAGTCGGCAAGTGGTTGATACGCCCTAATTATACCTTCTCAAGAGAAATGAGAGGGTTGGTTCGCGATGAGACCCCCTTTCCTCCTCGCCATGCAACCAAAGGTCATTGCCCCGGGTTTGGCGACCGGATGGTGGCAATGTCACACCGCTAAATACCTATGAACAGTACGCTTCGTCGATGAGACCTCCCATCCCTATTAGTCTTTATCGGCTGGCTTCATTTTTGTTAGGGTCCTTGCGCTTTACCGAGACGGCCACCGGATCCCCGGTGAAGCTATCTCTAGGGTTTTCGGTTTTCCTATGGATTTTATCTTTACCAAATGCCACCGGCCTTTATCCCCTTCTTCCACAAGACAAGATGTACCCCTGGAAGGTCATCCCACGCAATTAGGGGAAATGGGATGGATGAGCTGGGTATATACGGTGGCAGATGTGCGTGATGATTACGGCTTCAGAACCCCTTGGTGGCTAACCAAAACCCATGAATAACGCCAGCGGTTGCCCCATCAATCACGTCAAGAGGATTAGTGTAAGATCCAAGCCGGTCATCCTAAATGAAAGGAACTTAATGGACAAGCAGCGCTATAACCATTCAAACATGATACATACAGATACCTTGGACCACTACTCCCATGTAGCAAGAGCCTTCTTTGATACACGACCAAATCGGTAGTGATGGAGGTCGGTAACGCCAGCATGCCGCCTGGCAGCAGCAAGATAGACCGAAGTTACGTTTCCAAATGTCTTCTAGCATCTATGTTCAGGGACTGTGGGCCTAAATATTTACGATTCAAAGGTCCTATATCGTGGATGTTCATCCGTTTTCCAACTGGTGGACATGCGCTTAACTCGTGAGAGTTTATGAGAACTTCAACAACTTCCCGCATAGACCGTGAACTCCCGCGCATTACCTCGACAAAAGGGCATCAACTGCGTTACTGGTGGTATTGCCACCCCGCAGCATAGCATATACATAGTAAATGCGCATATAAGGCGTGTGTAAATAAACGCATATAAGGCAATCATAAATGCAAATACAAAGTAGAATGCTTACCAGTACTTACCTGCTGGCCGCATGATGGTGTAGTCAAACAACCAAAGAAGCCAATCCAACAACGCTCCCACCTGCCTTTGTGCTTCATCATAAAACAAAACAATGAAAATCAAGCACGAAAATGTCACGAGTTAGAATATGCATCATATCATCGTGGGAAAGTCGCACCCAAACCCCTGGAGGCGGGTGGAGGGATAAAATCTTGCCAAGTCCATCTCTGAGAATAGTACTCAATCCTATCTGGGAAAGGGTCACGAAACATACTAGGCTCAACAAAACAATTCAAAGGGTATGTAAACCGTTACCTAGGGCCTTTTCATGCTCTAAAGAAAGGAATTGACAAAAATATAGTGTAGACACACCATCAAGAGTAAGTTGAAAAAACCCGATTGGAAATAGTATTACCCAAACAACCCTTGAAATCGAAGCGTCGCAGGAAACCAACAGCCTTCCCACCAGAAGCACTTGAACAAGCGTTAAAATATCCGGCTACAAAGTCATATAACTTCCTCGCCAACAATGTCTATTTGTATTAAAAATTTGAGCATAACGGTGGTCGGCAATCATCTTAGTAAAAAGGGTTCAAGTGCTCAACAATGTACTCATCAAACATCTCAAGGTAAGACCGATAAATATCTCAAGAAAGAGGTACTAGGTCATCCTTGGTGTTTTGAAAGCTACAAGTAAAAAACATCATCTCCCTATTGCCACTGGTTATTAGTAGACCGTTGTGACAACTGCAAGGGAAAAAAACTGAAGATGATCCTTCGTGACATAGATCCGGCGTCATAACCAATCACGCCCCACCACATCTCCAAACAAACTCATCGAAAACAACCATATCAAGACGATCATGTAACATGCGGTGGATTTCCTGGCGATCTCAACATTCATCCCTCCTCCCTCCTTCATTACATGGTAAGCTACCGCAAAACATATATGTTCCATCGCTTCTTCTTGTGCCGTAATTTCGGAGCACTCTGCGCTTTCATGTGTTATTTCTTCATCCCCATGGACTGCTTATTTATCTTCAACCCACAACAAGGGACTTCCACTTTGTCCTAGGCTTCCATTTCATTCAATTTCCAATCATGAAACAAGGTGTCATTGAAATCATAGAAGAAAAACAACAAACTCTCCTGCCAGCAGGAGAAAATGGTTCTGATTGTGCTTCACTGGGAAGGAGGCACGCCTATCGGGATACTTCATCATTTTGCTCAGATTTTGTCTCCTCAGCGACGTCTTCAATCACTTCATGTTGAATGATGGTCTGCTTTCCTTCTTCTTGGAAATCATCGCTATTGGGTCTTCTATGGGAATACAAACTTTCCATGGTAAGAGTACTTGAGGTGAAGAGATCATTCATCTATGATGAGAAAATATTATCTTTAATTTCTTTATCCATGCCATAATCTTCATCGAGTTGCGTCTTTGGGGCCCTTTTATGGAGGGGCACACCTAGGTGTGGATATATTGCATGGATATAGTGACGGACAACATACTCCCTCTCGGGGTAATGGCTTTTCAGAATTCCATATAAAGTGCCCTCAAACCTAATCTGGAATTTAAATAGGGTTTCATTCTCAACTTGTTTTATATCTTCAAAATTTTTAGAAGCACTGGAATGTCCTCTGATTTAATGCCCCATTTTCAAGAAAAACTTCTTCCAAACGTCCATAGAGGTGATGCTAGCATCGAAAAGGTTATAATACCATTCCTAGCATTTCCACGAAGAGTGTTTGCAAAAAGTATCATTACTATATCTTCAGCCTCAACGCTAAACAGGGTGGGCTGAAAGTAAGAATAAAAATTGTTCATATGAAAGTCATCTCTTTCCACATTCCTACCAGTGAATCCAGGAAGCCATCTTTTCTTGGATATAGGGGAATTTATCTTGCATCCCGATTTTGCCTATGTCCAAAGGTTTAAAACTCCCGTGGTCCCATGGTGAAGTTACTCATTGGATCATTAGTGGATTCATCATCGCTGAGTCGATGATAGTTTCCTAAAACTACCAAAGAATAGGGGAAGGTAGTGGAGTCACCGTGCAAGCTTACAAGAAAGTTCTGTACAGGATTACCAAAGAGTTCATGAGGAAGATAGACTCGCAGATTCCCCGTCAATTCAAGGCCTAAAATGTTATCATCGCACGGTTTGTAGGAGGGGTTTAGATAGCTTGTCAAGGCTTAAACTCAAGGAATAGATTTCCACACCGATGGGGGCTCTTTCTATATTTAGGAGGGCTAAGTCCGGGGAGACATTCCCCATAATCTGGTTATAATGAAAGGCGTATAGGCAAGGATAAGAGTGTCCCTTCATTAACGCCAATGATGAGATATTCAAGGAGAAAGATCCACTATCATGCACCTGTTTGTGAGACAAGAGAAATAAACTAGAATGTGTACCGCATAGTTTAGTAATTGCTTACTAATGACTATCTTCAAGTATACATAGGAGCAATGATTAAATGCTATTATTGACGAGGTCAATGATTGCTTAACAAAGAACAATGACTAATATCACTCCTTTCCAATAAAGCATAAGAGATAAGAGCATTCGATGTTTTCAAACATCAATCCTTTATATCCCAAATGCAAGTTTGCTCATAAATAGCTCACCTATATCGTTGTTGCTATAGGTGGGACGTCAAGCATTAATCAACAAGTCAAAATGAAGACAAAGAGTGAACGTTTTATCAAATCAGCTTATTGCATGCAATTAATAACTCAATGTCTATCAAGATAGGTGATAAATGTCACAACGCTACAAGCATAAACAAGAGATCAAAAAAAAAGTGTGACGTCACCTATACAATTTATGTTGCGACTAGGGTTAGCTAGCCAAGGATTGACGCTTTGACAAATTCAACCAATAAAATTCCAATAAACCTCTATGGCTATGTTAAGATGACTAGGTCATGACTTTTCTATCCAAGCACAAGTTTAAAACCACTGTTCATCCCATTTAGGGTTAGTTCAAAATCAGCTGTGCTAGACGCTAGGTTAAGTTAGGGTTGCAATTTAGAGAAAGTTTGAAAGAATTTAAGGCATAAAAAGCTCAAGAGAGTTTCAGGACTAGTGCCTTAAGTTAATGGAGTCAAATGGATGGTGACTAATGGTTTGAAAGGGCTTCTAAACCTAAGGACAAGAGGATTAGGGTTTGATGGTGTTAAGCATGGCAAGGCCACCAAACCAAAAACCCTAAGGAGAAAAAGACTTACCTAGGCAGCAAAGCTAGGCCTAAAGTTTCCTTTCTTTCCTCTTGAGACTTCATTTTAAGGCTTACAAGCACAAATCTAGGCTGAAAAGTGTTGTTTCACATTGTGGCCTTTCAAAACCTGTAGTAAACCCTAGGTGTAAACTAAATTAGCCTAGGATTTCTTTAT
Organism: Picea sitchensis; assembly: GCA_010110895.2. Taxonomy (NCBI): domain Eukaryota; kingdom Viridiplantae; phylum Streptophyta; class Pinopsida; order Pinales; family Pinaceae; genus Picea; species Picea sitchensis. The sequence goes on from SNQJ01S0007719.1 coordinate 130,371, forward strand.
TCAATTTGTGCTTAAACTAGCTCAAGATAAGAGGGAATCTAGTGTAGCTATGGCTAGGCTAAAACTCCTTCAAATCAAATGGCTATAAGCTTTATTCATGGGGACATGAAGCCACAACCTACTTGTGTGTTGGCTCCTTAGGGCTCTGCTGATTAAACAAATAGCAACAAGATAACAATTAATGCAAGATGTTAAATCAACAACCATTTATTCAAGAAGTTTTGATGAAAAACACTTTACAAGATCATGAAGAAGCATAATCCATATCCTAGTTGTAAACCTTCCAATAAATAAAAGCACCACTTGCCAAAAAAATATCCTTCCAAGAAGTCACCACCCCAAGAGAGAAGAAAACCAAGACAAAAGACTAGAAATGTATCTCTCCTCAGAGAGCAAGTTATGTTATGATAAAATGAAGAGGCAACGCCCCCTTCTTATATGATCTCTTGACCTTTAGTTTACAAAAATAGGTCAACAAAAGAGTCGACAAGGTCATAATACATTATTCAATTAATTTGTCACTATACATGCTAAAAAATGCCAAAATATGAGGGAATGCTGGCCCCTATAGGGAGACGCTTGGCCCTTTCTGGCATAATCAAGATCCCAAGCAGATCGCTGGCCCTTTGGGCTCTCAAGAACTCCTCAAGCATGTAAAAGCCCAAAAGGCCCAACACACCGCCATCCCAAAGTCTGCAACCTCCGGGTAGCGGCCCAATCTCCTAGGTCAACGCCCCATCTCAAGGGGCCGGGATCCCCAGGCCAGGTCTCCCGCCAAAACGCCCCGGAAGGAGGGCATCCTTCTTCTCCTGCAAGGGCTCGCTACAACTCGGTCTCCCGCCTCGCCATCCTAACGTCTATCCGAGCGGGCTCTTCTACCCCCACGGGAGGTCCTGAATGAAGACCATCTCCCCCATGTAACCGCATCCTCCTGGTACCCGGTCCACGAAAGCATGGTCCCTCAAGACATCAAAAACCACGCCTCTAGGGGACCACCCCGATACCGCAGAATAAACCCATCTCATCACAAATTATCAAACGATGTAATGAAATCCTCCTAACAAATTATATGATAGTTTCTAAGATATTACACGTAATTCCACTATACAAGTACGGCGCAACCATTAAGCATCTACACCTATTATTAATACCTAATAGGAAATGGAGAGTCCCTCAAAAGATCATCTGCCGCGTAATGTGGTGATGTGGTTTAGGGGATGTCCAAACATATGAGTGCAGTAAGGGCCAAGAATGCAACGTGTTACCTGTGAGTGCCTTTGTAGGAGGTGAGCTGCACTACCAAGCATGCACATTTTCCAAGCCCCTTATTGCCTTATCTTCTTTTATTTGCATTTTACTAAGCATTCTGGATTTTAAGAGGACATCGGCTTTGGCTTGGTGGGCGAAATGGCTGCTACTCCACTAGTACCTTCAGAAATGAGAGGGTTGGCTCGATGAGACCCCTCCACATGCATCCAAAGGTCATTGCCTTGGCGTAGTGACCATATGTTGGCAACAAATACACCGCTAAATACCTATGAAATAATGGGCCTCTGGCCTTCGCGTGATGAGACCCCATCCTCTTGGTTAGGGTCTTGCATTTATTTATTTCATTTTGTTAGGGTCCCTTTATTTCTTATCGTAGAGGCTTTTTATTGCCTTCTGTGGGATCCCCGGCAAAGCATCTCTAGGTTTTTATTTCAGGCTTTATCTTTACCAAATCGCTTTTTAATTCCCCTGGGCCTTTAGCCTCTTCCCACAAGACAAGATGTACCGAAGGTCATCCCAATGGCTTTAATTAGGGAAATGGGATGGATGAGTTGGGGATCAGATGGCAAGTGATAAAAGTGGTGGGAGCTGACGATATTCTGCAAACCCCCTTTGGTGGCTAACCAAAACCCATGAATACCGCTTGCTAAGTTGCCCCATCAAACACCCCAACACTGGTCAAGTGGAATAGTGTAGATCCAAGGTCATCCTAAATGGCGGTCCTAATGCATACATAAGAAGAGAGCCGATCAAATATGACACATACTCATGATACCTCTGACCAATTCATGGAGCAAGACCCCTCTTCATGCAAGCCCTGACCGGGTAGTGTATGGAAATGCACTGCTAATGACAAAAGTCGGGCCGAAGGAAAGATACCTGTATTATGCTCAAAGTCAGCTTCCGCTTCCTAGAGATCTTCCTGCTCTCGGTACTCCATGTCTAGGACCAGGTGGGCCTCGAGACATGATCTCCTAGTTATCCCTAGATATCAGGGATAACAGGCCCTTACAAAACTTTAAGATTATTTCAAAAAACTAAGAGGAACCCTAGGGGGATTTGTCCTCTCCTAAATATTTTTGTTAAGGTTGATGAAATATTGTCCCTTTAACCACCTTTCTAATTCTCAAGATCACACTAGGGTGCGAGAGAAGAGCATACTTGAGGGTCAAAATTAACTTCTAGTCCCAATGTAAGTGATTTATGTATGATAGCAATAATCTCAACTTAAAATTTTACAAGCTAAACAAGTTGATGGGTGTTCTATATGAACTAAAAAACACTAAAAACCCTCAATTAAATTGTCAACCCAGGGTAAGTAAACTTAGAGTTGTAGAACTATATGTGCCAAGGTAGAAAGTCTAGAGGTAGTATAGTCTAATTAAGGAGATGGGATATCTAAGGGCTAATATATTCAAGCAAAGACTATTAATGATCAAACCCTATTAAGAGATTTAAACTATTTATCCTAAGTAACCTTTTAAAAAAGGATTGACGGATAGTCCTAAGAAATAAAATGGAAACCCTACTTAAAGTGAATTAACTTAACCATGATAATAAGAAAAATCAAAATATCTACCTAATAAGCAATAACAACAACAAACTACTTTAATTAACCTACTCAAATTCAATGAGAAGCTATCCTATTAAAGAAAATAAATAGACAAACAACTACCCTATCAAAGCAAGTAAATAAACAAGCAACTACTAACTAACCTATGATAACTTCTACAACAAATAAACTAATCAAGATCACTCAATAAGAAACTAATCAAACTAATAAGCAAGTGAACTCTATTCTTAAATTAAACTTCATAATTGCTTCTAATTTACGAAATGAAATCTTATTCTACTAAATTCAAAACATCATGGCAATAAAAGTAATCAACAACTAATCTTTAATCTATGATAAGAAAACTATTCTTTAATCTACCAAAGCAAGAAGACTATTATCTAATCTACAAAAGCAAGGAAACTATCCTCTAATATATAAAAACAAGAAAAATCAAATATAGTGTTGATGGTTATGTCTCCAGTGTCTTATGATATCACGATGGCACTTAACAATTAACAATAACTCAAGAGGAATAAACTCAATATTGACTTCGATAGCAAAGTGAAAAGTATGAATTAGACAATCCAATGAGAACTTAGCCATTATAGAAGCAACATCAACTATCCTTCATATCCATGTGATTATTCAATCTATGCATTAATCATCAATAGTATAAAAACACTATTCTATTTAATTCAATTGCATTCTATGTTAATTAAACAAATTCATACTAATTAGATTCATAAATGAAAACTAAACTCAATAATCAACTTTAAAATTGCAACCTAGATCTAGAAAAGGAAATTGCATGAAATAAACTAAACTAATTCTATTTTAACGAATTGAATTGCAAATGGATAATACTCATAAAACATAAATTAAATCCTATTTTCTATTTCATCATATGGCAAGAAATTAAATGAGCAAACTAACTAATAATTAAATGAGAAAAACTAAACAACAATTAGATAAGCAAAGTGAAAATGAAAGCTAAAAATAACAACTATCCATCCACCAAAACTTGCAAAAGAAACCATGAACTAGAAACTATGTTTTAACTCTGTTTTTAAACTCTATTCTAGCATATGAAAAATCTATCTATCATCTAATTATACACAAGGGTTAGTGGCTAAGAACTTGCAAGTTCATTTCCTATCAACTAACAGATCATTTCATATTAACACTAGCCTCCATAATAACCTGCAAAACTAAACTAAACTAATTAAATTATGAACAACAATTTATATAGTAAATAAACACAATAAAAACTCATGTACAGAAAATAAACAAAATGACGATTACACTACTCAAATTCACAAGAAAAATAACTAGATATTCACCGATACTGTTGGTGGGCCCCTCAGAAGGTCATGGCTACTCTTCAAGGATGAATCACGAGCTCAGTTAACACAATTTCAACATTTAAAATAAAAAATGCAGTTTTACACAGTTTTAGCAAAATATGTCTGGAATTGGCAAAACAAAGCTTAACTATTCTTCTGAACTCCTCCCTAACTATTTGTTTGACCACTGAGATGGTATTTATAGATTTACAAGTTGAGAGGTCGACCACTGGAAGGGTCGACCTCCTCTAAAAATAACAAATCGCATTCAATGCATCTTAACCGTCGGTGGCTTCTAGAAACAAGGCGAGCCAATAATTGCCCAGCATAACAACCCAAATCGAGTTGTCAGAAGCTTAGTAGTTGGAGGCCACGAGCACAAGAAAAAATCATGTCTATGATTTGCCCATCACTGGCCGCCAATATTATAACCGCCAAATCGCCCATGGTTTTAGTGCAGGACAGAGTGTCGGACAGAGTGACAGATGGAGTACCAAATTGAGTGTCGAATGAAAAAACGAGCTACAATTTTTCCCTGTGACACATAGAACATGAATTAGTTTCCTGGAACCATTAAAACATGCTAAATTATACTCAAAACCATCGTAAAACATAAATCATACATACCTGGTATGAATCATGGCGATTTAACACAAAAACTCTTCAAAACTTTTCAAAACAGGAAAATGCATATACACATTTGGCCAAAAAGGATCTAATTATCATCATTAGTTTAATCATATCGTGGGCCCAAAATTACCCGTACACCTAAGATTTTGCAGGTCCCACTGCAAACAAAAAGGAATTTCCCCTCATGACTAAGCTTGCTGAGGAGGATAAGCTTTAGAAGCTTCCCCTTCTTGCCGTGAAGATTTTGTATTATGCCTCTTGTGTTGCTTCAATTATGCCATGAGGTTGCAGTTGGCTTTGGTCATCTTGTCAACCAACCTTTGAAGGGAATTCACCTTTTCTTGGAGGACTGCATTATCATGGTGAAGATGTGTGTCCATAGTCTTCCTATCTTCCAATTGTTGCAGCAACTGAAAATTCTCTTGTTGTAGTTTCTCAATCGCTGGAGAAGGATCATATATCTCAGAGGAAGGATTAGATCCCTTGAAAGATGTATAAAGTATATCATTCTTAGGATCTGGGGTAGGCATCTGTGACGTAGGAGTAATAGGGGGTTGATGAGGAGAATTAGGTTCATATTTTTTCTTCCTATGAGGCTCCAACTCATCTGCAAACACTTCCCTAAGTATTTTGTGAGGGCTTTCAAGATCAGAGGACACTTGGATAGGGTCCGAAGTAGGCAGGGGTTTTGCATAAGGTTTTCCTCTTGGATTGCGGGTACTCTTTTGAAGAATTCCTCTATGACATCGACTAGCTCCTCTCCTATTTGTGGGAACTGTAGGAAAGTCTTGTTGAATTGCTTCTTGTAGATTTTTGGGTGTAGGATCAAGAGATATTGAAGGCATTAGAGGGTTAGCAATAGGTTTCTTCGTCTTTTTGCTCGATGAGGTTGCAGGGGTATCAACAAGCTTCTTGGATTTTTGTTCCAGAAAATAAATGTTTTGTGCAAGAGGGTTTGGATTTTTTAGAGAGTGGGGTTTGGATGGAGAAATAGTCCTTAAATCCAATGTCATTTTGCTAGTCTTGATTGTCAAGCGAGGGTTCGCAAATTGGTAAATGAACTCATCCCAAGTTTTCCCCTGTTTTTCCAATTCGGCTAAAACAAGGAGTTTGATAAGGCCATGGTGAAAGAGGTTGTTGTGGGGATTGGTTACATTCTTCCTCACTTGAGAGGACATCTTCTCCAAGCTCTTTAAAAAGTAGAAGGGAAAATTCAATGGTTTATTGAACTGAAAGTGAGCTAACAATCGAAAGTGACAAGATTTAAAGGTGGAATATCTACCTTCACATGTGATCAACCTGGTGATGACTATGAGAGGATTGATTAGATCCTCTTTTATCCACTCCTTAGAGTATCCTTTATCTCTAGAGATGTTCTGGAATTCTAGTTTAAAAACATTGTTATAGCTTGATCGTAGCAACTAATGGTTTTTGAACCATCTATCCCCCACTCTTGGAAGCTTCGTGGTTGTGGCTATGGATTCCTCTTGGACCCCAAAGGCGAGATACCCCACACACGTTGTCTTCCCATCAAAACCAAGGGAAAAATTCATTGAGGTGCTATCGTCGTGGCCCTACAAGTGGGACAAAAACGACCCCCAGCCTACGCGCAAAAATACTTCCCTGCACTGTGCAAACTCAGGGATGGCGAAGAGGTCTGTTTAGGAAGAGGGATCATACCTTTTGGGCATCATGACGGTGTGGAAATAATGGACAGAGGGATAAATTCATAGAGAAAGGGTGCAATCGGGCCAAGGAAGGGCACGATTGTGCAGAGACTGAGCACAATTGAACAGAGGAACGAAATGAATAGAGGATGAGCGTGTTTAAAAATAGGGGTGAATGTAAATGAGCAAAGGTGAGTGTGAGGAATAATGGGATAACCCAATTCCATTTTTGAGTGCACCTAGGGTGGAATTGGTTGCACAGATACACGCATGAGTTGGCATGTGTGAGTGAATTAGAATTTGAAGGCATTTTTGGGGGCAATCATAATGATACGAAGTTAGATCAATGTCCAAGTCTTTTGACTTGGACATTTGATCATGAAAATGTTTAAGGTTTGCATCATTCGATATTGATGTCTATGAACTAATTCAATTAAATTCCATTGATTCCTGGTTACCTTAAATTGTGGATAGTTACTGGTGTATATTTTCATATGGCACTTCGTTCGGCACCTCATATGAAGCTTCATACAACACTTCATACGAAACTTCATATGGAACTCCATATGGTACCTCTGTGCTAAATGAATTTTTACCTCCTGTAATGGATAGCCTGCAGTCTTGGAATGGTTTTGACAGTCACAGTGATTAGGAGCAGAGGCATAGTGTTCCATTATTATTGATTTTTCCACCATTCTTACTCAATCCACTCGCATAAGACATGTAATTTCAATTATGCAATGAACAACCTGTAACGGAAATAAACCAATAAAGTGGTCTGTTAAGGATATGTACAACAATTTATAACACACAGGGGATTTAGCATTTTAAAAATAAAATGACTGCTCATGTAATAACCTGTATAATGAAAACAATACATAATTTTTTACAAATATTTACTTCTCTAGGCAATGATCATTTGTCAACTCATGAACCCCTCCCCCACACCTAAGTATTGTGACACCTCACAATAAAAAAATATAGGAAATTATTCAATTCTCCCAATAGACGAAGATTTACAGCTTGTTAAGTGTAGAGATAAATTTCACAGATTGATCTGACGAGACAGTTAGAAGATGGCCCTACCTATAGGATAAGAGATCTTATATATTGATAAGAAGAGGTAGGCGAGAGAGCTTCAAGATAGTCTCAAAGTTAGTTCCCAATGGAAAATTTATGGAGTTCATTAACCTTAAATTAACCATACATACTTCATGTCATCTTTGTCTACAAGTAATTCCGTACATCAGGACAAGTTTAAATTTTTATTTTTATTTTTTGTCAAATTACCATCCTCACTAGGTAGAAGGCCCCGCTGCCAACAAGCCTGTTCAGTACTCTAGCGGGTTTACCTAGTCATACCACAGGCCAATACCCACTGCCAGTAGACCTGTTCAGTATCCCTGCGGGTTAGACTCTTACACCCTCAGGCATTGGCCCTCCATCTTTTAAGATTTTAGTATAAGATTGCTTTGTGCAAGAAGATGGGGGGACAACTCTGAAAACAACTTTTTTTTTTCAATTGGGATGGTATTTATGTTAGAGGATGACTTTCCGTTATATTCCTTAGTGATTGTCCTGATGTAAGGGGTACTTAAGCGGATGTGGCCTATCTAAATATATGATATAATCAAGCTTTTTAGTGTGTAGTGGATGGTACCATTAGGAAAGAACAAAAATGTATCTCTAGGATCAACTCACTTTCTTCTTTTCTTTTTTTATGTTTCCATGGCTAACCGCTAATCAGACCTCCTTTTTAATCTTTAATAAAGATACTTTACTCAATTACTCAAGTTTCTTGGGAAAACTGTACAAGAGACCTCTAAGCTTGATGGTTACGATATCACTTCCTTATATAGTTGTGGAGATTTTCAAGAACAATTGCTTTTTAAAATTCCTTAAGAAAAAGAGAAGATGAAATTTTTTGCAAAAATATGGCTAATTACAACAAGTCATTATTCATTTGATGCTTATCAGACAACAAGGTTCAAGTGCAACAATGTTTTGAAGAAAAATCCTTCTTTTATATTTCCTTGAAACTGTCTACTCCTGGTGAAATAAATACCTACAAAAATCTCTAGAATCACTTATCAACAAAATTCAAAAATTATTTACATATGTACAGTAGAAAATTCAGAAAACATTCAAGAACAAGGGGGAACTTGCAACCCAACATTATGAAGAGGTTGAGTTGGCTTGTTATTCGGGTTGGGCACTAGTTGTTCCGGTAATAGTGTTGGTCTTGGGGAGTTTGCATTATGATATTGTTGTGGTTTTTGTTGTGAAATTAGAGGTAAAGGTGGTGGAACAAAACCTAGAAGAAGCTACAGAGTGTTCGGTGGAAACTAAGGATAAGGATGGTTGGACATAGGGACAGGTGGAGCTTGAGGGTTTTTTTGGTTATGCCCTCCTCTCCATCCTTGAAGCCAAGGATGATGGTATTGTGCAGACCAAGTTTTCCAACTTGGTGAGTTCCACTTTTGTTGTTGTTGATAATAGGGTGGAACTTGAGATTGTGGATTTGGGTATGTGGGTTGGTTCCTAGGCTGTCATGGCCTACGAGGTGCATAAGAGGATTCCCCAAGATCCCCACTCTTATAGATGGCTAACAAATCATACAATGATGGACATTTTTCAGTTGAATGGTCTTTTGTGCAAAAACCACAAATTGAAATGTTATCTAATGGGCATTCCCTTGAGGAATTCTTCCTCCTCCATCTTGGGAAATATATGTTCATTGTTGCATTTTCCTCCTCCTGTTTATTTTTAATTTTTAGGGTGTCCAACTGGGAACCTATTGTGCTTAAGATATCTGTCTTGAAGTTCTCTAAAAGGTTCCCTATTTATGCTCTTGTGATACCACCTGAACTAACTGGTTTTAAGTTTCTATTATAAGGGTCACGAACATTCTTTCATGTTTTAGCTCTACTCCTCGAGTAATTCTTACACATTTCACATATTCCGGAAAATGGTTTACGTGAGATGTCACCTGATGCTATTAGGTTAAGCATCTCTAGGTATTCTTCTGAAATTACCTTAAGGAAAAGATCCCTAACTGCATCCTCTGGGAGGTCATGGTATTTTGACTTCTAGGAGATGTATGCAAACCGTTCCATGTAATCCTCGAGGGTCTCATATTCTATCTGTTGGATTTTGAAAATATCATTATGACACTCCTTGGTCTTAAATTAGTCTTGGTACTTCTTAAGAAATATATCTTTCATGGCTTCCCAAGACCTAATACTGGATTCTCCCAACCCCTTGAACCATCTTAGTGCAGAGTCTTTGAGGGTGGTAGGAAAGAGTTTTAGTTTCTAGGCATATTGTAAGTAGTTGTAGATCCTACACAAGATGTCAAATTCAAATAGGAACGTATCTGGATCTTCACTTCTTTTACCATAAAAGGTGGGCAATGCTGAGAGGGGAATATTTTTCATATTGACATTTGGGGTGGTGTCCAAAATTGGAAACCCGAACGTAGTTTCGGTTTGGTTTCCATCTTCTTCTTCCTCCCCGTGTCTTACATTGTTGTGATCCTACTGATCATCCATACTGGTTTGGTTTCCAAAAAGAGAGTACCTAGGTGGTTTTATCTTTGAAGAGAATAAGGTTTCCCTTTAATGGAAAGGTCTTCTTACTGATTGGATGTCTGGGACTCTACTCGAGTCGGTTGAGATTATTGGTGCCAAAGTTTCTGTGTCAATTTGAGAGACAATTATATTGGATGAACTACCAAACAAGGTATCACCTATTCAGGGTCTATGATGTCTTCAAAATTAGGATCTCCTGATGGTGGTAAGAAAAACAAAGTTGTATTGTTTGGTTCTGCGAAAGGCTCGAGTGGTCTTGCCTCTTGTCCCACTTTTACTGATGCTTCAATTTTGTGTTCTATAGTGCTCTTGTCTTAGTCTATTTAGAGACTACTTTATCGCTTTGGGTTGATCTAGTTCCTATTTTTCGGTAGGTCTGCGGAATTTATGAGTGGAACGTTCCTTCCCCCAAAAATGTCGGAAGGAACCTTGGTTGAAAGATCTGATTTAGATTTAATGTATCTACCTTTTGGGTCTCTAGTTATGTTCATGAAAGAAAACAAAAACGAAAAGAAAAACTACCATTGGATTTGGGGGAACCTGCTATAGCATATGCGCAGGTTCTTACCTCTCATCTTAAAGTTCCCCTGCCACCAAACTAATGCTAAGCTTAGAAATGATATATTTTCTAATTATTTCTTACCTTGAGACAACTTCCCGGCAACGACATCATAAATGATGGGTGTTCTATGTGCACTAAAAAACACTAAAAACCCTCAATTAAATTGTCAACCCGGAGTAAGTAAACTTAGAGTTGTAGCACTATATGTTCCAAGGAAAAAATTCTAGAGGTAGTATAGTCTAATTAAGGAGATGGACTATCTAAGGGCTAATATATTCAAGCAAAGACTATTAATGATGAAACCCTATTAAGAAAATTATACTATTTATCCTAAGTAACCTTTGAACAAATGATCGATGGATAGTCCTAAGAAAGCAAATGGAAACCCTACTTAAAGAAAATTAACTTAACCATGATAATAAGTAAAAGAAAAATATCTACCTAATAAGCAATAACAACAACAAACTACTTTAATTAACCTACTCAAATTCAATGAGAAACTATCATATTAAAGCAAATAAATAGACAAGCAACTACCCTATTGTTGGCCCTTGACCAAGTTTTGGGAATTTCTTGGTCACGATGACCTATTTTGGAGCTTCGACAACCGTCAAAGGAGGAGCACAAGACAAAGAGAAGATCATGGGATCTCGACCCCCTTTTGGGCCCCTTTTTGGGTTTTTGGGAATATGTAACTGGAATGAGATGTCAGCCCATGGGTTTACCCATGTTTAGGCCTATTTTGTATGTATATATATATATGTCTAGGCCATATAGAGAAGTAGTGGATGATATACCTATGTGATGTAGACTAAGTGCCAAGAGCTGGATCTGTGTGATCAAGGCTTTGTGCATTCTGTGTAAGACTTGTAGAGTTGAGTGCAAGTCCCTGTGTGATACGATAGGAGGCTTAGTGTTGTAGCGCAAGGAAGAAGGATCTACCGACTTGCGTAGATATTTTGTCATGTGCGGAGTAAGGGTTTTGAGGCTCTGTTCTTGTAACTAATTGATCGAAGACTATAAAGAAGAAGAATTGGTAGATGTAGCCCTAGGAGAGGGGTGAACCACGTAAATCCTATGTTATGATGCTTTGTGCTCTTCTTAATGGGTTTGTGTATTCTTTTGCTGAAGTGATTTGATGTAGTTGGATAGATCTACTTGCTTTGTGCTTATTATATGTGGAAATGCTAGATCTGATCTACTTGGTTGTTCTTAGTGCTTAATCTGATATGTTTACCTATTCTAAGTGCTTGGATACAATAGGTTAATGTGAATACTACGAGGCTCTGTATTATCAGTGAAGTAGATAACAATTGTATATTGAGGAACCGAAGGTGCTAAGTKCTTTATTAAAGTGTTATAATCATAGATCTATGTCCCAGCTAAGGTTGCAGACAATTTATTCCTGCAACCACCCCTGCCTCTACCTCAGGTGAGACTTCATCTGCTTCGCAGGTGTTGCCGAAAGGGTCGGTAGTTAGGGCCTTGTTGGTGCACTTTTGTAGTGGTGAACCCTGGGTCTGTCCCTATGCCAACAAATGGTTACGTTGATGGGACTTGAAATTGTGATTGATGGGAACTAAGAAAGAAGAATCCTTGTGCAAAGATCCATCCTGAAACTGTGAAAGCTATGTGCGTAGATTTGTTTCCCTAGTGCGTAGTATTATACTTAACTTATAAAGCTATGTGCTAAATAAAGAAGGTCGGATATGAAAGAAAGAAGACCAATCTAAAGAAAGAAGATCAGATCTGAAGGAAAGAAGTAAGATCTAAATGCTTGGCACTCTAAGAAAGGTAAAAGTAAGAATTTCTTATTAAAAGAGGTAAGATCTACAAGCTTTGTGCTCTGATAAAGGTAAGAATAGTTAAATTTTTTGGATTTGAAAGCTTTGTGCTCTGTAGAAGTAATATAAGTGGAAAATTTGGTTTCTAGAGTATGGATCTAGGTATGTTTAATAGAGTCTGTCCTAGTTTGAAAGCTAGGGAACTAATAGATGAAAGAAGGTTTGATACGAATATATTTGATAAGAATCATGAAACATATGTTATACCTATGCATAGAAAAGATGTTTGGACTAACAAATGGATGCAGGATCCTAGAAATAATTTGTTGTAGGTTAGCTTATACGATCCTAGCGTGCAGTACATAAGAGGTTGGGGATCATTTAAAAGAAAGAGAGGATTAACTCTCTGTTACAGTTGTAGAAGACTGGGACATCTGGCTAAGGAATGCCCTGGAAGAAGACCTAGTTGTCTTTGTTGTAAGGCTATGGACCATGAAGTGTTGGATTGCCCTAGAATGATCGCTAAGCATGAAGGAATTAATTTGAATCAAGAAAACCCTAAGTCGGATCTAGAAACTAAGGCTATAGCAGAACCCCAGAAAGAATCAGAGAAGGTATTACTACAGATGAAAGACACCTTGGATGATCACGGACATATTAGATTATCATAAACGTTTAAAGAAAAAGAATGCATTGAAGTAAGAATAGGGGACTTCGACATTGACTGTGTTTTGGATGAGGACACACAAGTGAAGATCATCATATAAAGGACTTGGGAATATATAGGAAGGCATGCTACGATCCCTTCATTAGGAGGAATAGGACTATTCAGAGGAAAGATGGTAAACTTATGTGGGAAGCTCGCTCAGATACCTATGAACGTTAATGGAACTTCGACAGAGGAAGATTTTGAGATTATTAAGTTTATTGAAGACAATGCCCCATTTACCATGTTAATAGGAAAACCTTGGATTGATAGAGCTCAATCCAGAAGCAAGGAAGAAGAAGAAGCCTCGAAGAAAAAGAAACAAGACTTAAAAGATTTCATGGCTAGAAGGATCGCACAGTTAATTGAAGAAGAGGAGAACAGATCGAAGCCAGTTTTCACTAGAAACATTGATTTCGAAGCTGCAAGAACATTATGAGACCCATAGAAGACTGAAGTACTTACTCCAAATAAATAAGAGGTATTACCCCTGAATCCTAGGAAAGAATCTCAACAACGTGCAGTGACTATGTTAAAAGAAGATAAGAATCAAAATGGAAAAGAGACTACCGAGACAAAGATCACTGGAAAGAAGGCTCGAAAGCTAAGTAAGATGAGGGATATGATTGGAAAGTTACAGAAGATCCCAAAGAGAAATTTGCAGAAAGAAAATTTTTAGAATTGGAGGTTCATTTGGATATCAGAACAACGACACATGGAACTTCGCCATGGCAAAGAAATATAACCATTGGGGCCGATATATCCGTTCGACTTCGCTCCGGATGGACATAAAAGCAATAAAGGTTCATCATCAGACCATTGGACTACGCCATAACGGATCGAAAAAGATTTAATAGGGGCTCATAATTGTTGCATGTGAACCGTTGCCGAGTTTCCTAATTATCCCATTGTGCCATGCATGGAGAACACTTTCGCTAACTGAGAATTTGAAGCCCGCAGACTGAAGGAATTGCATACAGTGATCATTGCGCCCTTTCTATTATTCCAGTGCAGTTTCTAAGTCCATTGTGACCCCGATAATTTTAATCCCAAGTGAGTTTGTCTAACAAGCTCACCGCAGTTGAAGAATCGGTGACAAAAGTTCTCCTAGAATTGATGACAGAAAGAGTCATGTTGGAGAGAAGAGTGTCTACAGGTATACAAGCATCATTGACGAGAGGACTATCAGCCTCTCCATCCACTGCCCACAGAGCGGGACCGTCCCATGAAAGGAAAACTAAGCACAAGGATGACTTAGCGAATACTAAGTTGATTCTGAGCATCCTACCTGCCTATCTACCACCTCTAAGCAGCGCAATAAACCAAGACAGTGTACCCAGAGACTTTGAATACACGTCAGTCACTGTGTACCTTCCGAAAGAGGTGTGTGCAGTTCGTGTTGACCAGGATAAGCTTGTAGCATTGAAGTTTAGCGAATTCAATCTCGGCGACAAGAATGTTTACAACATGTTCACCCTGCATAAGTATCTGACGCGAAAAAAAGGAAAGAACTCAAATATTACCCCTCAATCATGGACCCAGAACCTCGCGCAGTCCACCCTACTGAATGTTATGAATATTCCACACTTCGGGTGACACCAAGAGGTGAACGCATGCATCAAATTACTATTGTCTTGCTATCATGGAGGTTATTTGTGGTTAAACCATTGCATCATAGTGGATCTGACATTGATCAATCGGATCACAGGGCTAAGCATGCAAGGCCCCAACCCATAGGATTTCTACCTCAGAAATATTGCGGATCGTGCTCTCACCCAGAGGATAAAGGATACTTACAAATATGTAGAGAAGGGAATGTGAGGCTACAACATAGCCTCTATCCAAAGCGGCGCAGTGTGCCTATCCTGTCAACTGATCGCAGGGAAATTAGTTTACAAGAACCGGCCCACCCAAGTAACCGGATTTGTATTCGACCTCGCAGGGAAGTGCACAGAGGGCCTACACATGAATTGGGTGAAGTACTTGGTGAACCAGTTAGAACTAGACTGTAGGGAAGTGAAAGACCAAGGATATGAGTTCCACTTCAATTGGATTCTCATATTAATTGCATTCATCACATGGGAGATGCCGGAAGGTGCGACCTTCCCGGACATCGAGCCCTTTGAACCACTGGCCGCGAATTTCAGTATGTTGTGGTACTCCAACGACATGAACAAGCAGTGGAAATAAAATACCGTCTTCCATACTTATTACACCCAGCTGAAGACTGTTATCCAGTCCGAGCCTCGTATAACCCCAAACACACTCCACAGGTTTAGACCCTTGATGAAATTTAGCATGGACTGCCATTTCATCTATATCATAATGCACGTTGATGAGCATAAACAACAACTGCAGTCATACTACAAGTTGATGGAGGAAGACTTAGAATATATTACCAAGGAATGGTCGGCGGACCTCCTTGTTCCAGCGGACCCCGCATAGCTATCTGATATCGATAGTCCAGAAGTAGCGCACGATACACCTAGGCCGAGCAAGACCAAGAAAAATGAATAATACCAAAATGTCCACAGTACCTTAGCGAAGACTACATCTATCTTGCCTGAGAAAGGAGGTGATGACAAAGAGATAGATGGCGCAGAATTCGAACAGAAGAAAGGCGAGGTTACATCACCTAGAGACGAGGAGGACCCCTCGAAGAAAAGGAAGGTTTTCCCTCTGAAACCTTCCTCAAGTAAGAAAATGAATGAAACTAGGACTAAGTTTGAGACCACCCTCACCTCAGACGACTTCGACTTCATCATCACAACACTGAACGATGCTTCACTAGAGATAGCAGAAAAGAAGGAAGCTAAGCAGGAGGAGGTGTTCAGTCGGATCAAGGTTGAAATTCAAGAAGTGCAACAGGTACTACAGTCTAACCGCGCAGTTTCTACTGCGCCTCTATCAGTAGGAACACCAAAAATAGAAGATGATCCAGCTCAACTCCACTGGATCGTCGATATAGTCAAATCTCGCCTTCGATGAGCATAGGAGGAGATAGCGCAAGCCACCCAGGCTGTGGCACAAGAACAAGAAGACCTTCTAGAGCAACGTAGTACTTTCGAACGGGAGAAGCTTACTCTGTAAGAGATGTTCAACGAAGAAAAATCCTAGATGCATAAAGAAAAGGAACATTTTCTCACAGAGCAACTTGAAGTTAAGGAAATAGTTCACAGAGCACTTCACTCTGTGACAGTCATTGAATTAAAGGCCAAAGAACAAGTTCCACAACAGGTGGCACAACTCGAAGACGTAATCTAGCAGCTCCAGCAGACTTGGAGCTCTGCACTGTGCCCGAGACCCCTCAAGATGTATGAGACCAAAGGGAAGAAACTGCCCGTAGCACAGTCAACAAATTAAAATATTTTGCCTTGGAGTGCAAGCAACTGAGTAACCAGAGTGCTCAAACATATGAAAAACTCACTGAGAATTCTGAGTTATAAGCATTGGAGTCGCAGCTTCAAGAAGCGAAGCAATATGTAGATACACTACAGGCGCAGCTGAAGGCCCTGTCAGTTGTAGACAGAATGAAGAGGTCTCATGAAAAATGTACAACTCAATAGTAGATCCATATGCTTCAAAGAAAAGTGATGGAAGTCACTCAATGAATTCAACCTATGCAAGACAAGGCATGTCTGTTGTTTACAGAGGTCGAGAGCCAAGGAGCAGAGCTAGAATAGGTCATCCTCACAGCAGAAAAATGCCTAGAAGGACCAATGAACGACACAGTGATCCAGGAGTTCACTGAACAAGAGGCCACAACAAAGCAGCAAGTCAAAGCAACTCGAGCCAAGCTCGAGGTGTTCTAGGTAGAATTGCTCAGACCAGAGTGACTCAGGATGAGTCACAGGTGAGTGTTGGGGGCCTGTTGGCCCTTGACCAAGTTTTGGGAATTTCTTGGTCACGATGACCTATTTTGGAGCTTCGACGACCATCGAAGGAGGAGCGCAAGACAAAGATAAGATCATGAGATATCGGCCCCCTTTTGGGTTTTTTGCAATATGTAACAAGAATGGGATGTTGGCCCATGGGTTTACCCATGTTTAGGCCTATTTTGTATATATATATAGATGTCTAGGCCATATATAGAAGTAGTGGATGATATATATATGTGATGTAGGCTAAGTGCCAAGAGTTGGATCTATGCGATCAAGGATTTGTGCATTCTGTGTAAGACTTGTAGAGATGAGTGCAAGTCCTTATGCGATACGATAGGATGCTTAGTGTTGTAGCGCAAGGAAGAAGAATCTAGCGAGTTGTGCAGATCTTCTATCCTGTGAGGAGTAAGGGTTTTGAGGCTCTGTGCTTGTAACCGATTGACTGAAGACTATAAAGAATAATATTTGGTGGACGTAGCCCTAGGAGAGGGGTGAACCACGTAAATCTTGTGTTATGATGCTTTGTGCTTGTCTTAATGGGTTTATGTCTTCTTTTACTGAAGTGATTTGATGTAGTTGGATAGATCTGCTTGCTTTGTGCTTATTATATGTGGAAATTCTAGATCTGATCTACTTGGTTGTTCTTAGTTCTTAATCTGATCGGTTTACCTATGCTAAGTGCTTGGATACAATAGGTTAATGTGAATACTGCGAGGCTCTGTTTTATCAGCGAAGTAGATAACGATTGTATATTGAGGAACCGAAGGTGATAAGTTCTTTATTAAAGTGTTATAATCAAATATCTGTATCCTAGCTAAGGTTGCAGACACTTGATTCCTGCAACCACCCCTACCTCTACCTCGGGTGAGACTTCATATGCTTCGCAGGTGTTGCTGAAAGGGCCGACGGTTAGGGCTTTGTTGGTGCATTGTTATAGCGTTGAACCCTAGGTCTGCCCCTCTTCCAACACCTATCAAAGAAAGTAAATAAGAAAGAAACTACTAACTAACCTATGATAACTTCTACAACAAACAAACTAATCAAGATTACTCATTAAGAAACTAATCAAATCGATAAGCAAGTGAACTCTATTCTTAAATTAAACTTCATAATTACTTCTAATTTACAAAATGAAATCTTAATCTACTAAATTCAAAGCATCATGACAACAAAAGTAATCAACAACTACTATTTAATCTATGATAAGAAAATTATTCTTTAATCTACCAAATCAAGAAGAATATTCTCTAATCTAGAAAAGCAAGGAAACTATCATCTAATCTATAAAAGAAAGAAAACTCAAATATAGTGTTGATGGTTATGTCTCCGGTGTCTTATGATATCACGATGGCACTTAACAATTAACGATAGCTCAATAGGGATAAACTCAATATCGAATTTGATAGCAAAGTGAAAAGTATGAATTAGAAAATCCAACGAGAACTTAGCCATTATAGAAGCAACATCAACTATCCTGCATATCCATGTGATTATTCAATCTATGCATTAATCATCAACAATATAAAAACCCTATTCTATTTAATTCAATTGCATTCTATGCTAATTAAGCAAATTCATACTAATTAGATTCATAATTGAAAACTAAACTCAATAATCAACTTTAAAATTGCAACCTAGATCTAGAAAAGGAAATTGCATGAAATAAACTAAACTAATTCTATTTTAACGAATTAAATTGCAAATGGAAAATACTCATAAAACATAAATTAAATCATATTTTCTATTTCAGCATATGACAAGAAATTAAATGAGAAAACTAACTAACAATTAAATGAGAAAAACTAAAGAACAATTAGATAAGCAAACTAAAAATGAAAGCTAAAACTAACAACTATCCATCCACCGAAACTTGCCAAAGAAACCATGAAGTAGAAATTATGTTTTAACTCTATTTTTAAACTCTATTCCAGCATATGAAAAATCTATCTATCATCTAATTATGCACAAGGGTTAGTCGCTAAGAACTTGCAAGTTCATTTCCTATCAACTAATAAATCATTTTATATTAACACTAGCCTCCATAATAACATGCAAAACTGAACTAAACTAATTAAATTATGAGCAACAATTTATACAATAAATAAACACAATAAAGACTCATGTACATGAAATAAACAAAATGACGATTACACTACTCAAATTCACAAGCAAACTAACTAGATATTAACCCAGACTACTGGTGGCCCCCCCAGGAGGTCGTGGCTACTCTTTAAGGATGAATCATGAGCTCAGTTAACACAATTTCAACATTTAAAATAAAATATGCAGTTTTACACAGTTTTAGCAAAATATGTCTTGAATTGGAAAAACAAAGCTTAACTATTCTTCTGAACTCCTCCCTAACTATTTGTCTGACCACTGAGGTGGTATTCATAGATTTACAAGCTGAGAGGTCGAACACTGGAAGGGTCGACCTCCTCTAAAAAAAACAAATCACATTCAATGTGTCTTAACCGTCGGTGGCTTCTAGAAACAAGGTGAACCAATAATTGCCTAGCATAACAACCCAAATCGAGTTGTCAGAAGCTCAGTAGTTGAAGGCCACGAGCACAAGCAAAACCCATGTCTCTAATTCGCCCATCGCTGGCCACCAATTTGATAACCGCCAAATCGCCCATGGTTTTAGTGCAGGACAAAGTGTCGAATGGAGTACCGGACTGAGTGTCGGATGGAGTACTGGACGGAGTGCCAGATGCAAAAACGAGCTACGATTTTGACCTGTGACACATAGAACATGAACTAGTTTCCTAGAATCATTAAAACATGTTGAATTATACTCAAAACCATCATAAAACATAAATCATACATACCTGGTATGAATCATGGCGATTTAACACAAAAATTCTTCAAAACTATTCAAAACAAGAAAATGCATATACACATTTGGCCAAAAAGGATCTAATTATCATCATTAGTTTAATCATATCGTGGGCCCAACACAAGCCATCCATGTGGCAACCAAAGAAAAAGAGGAGAATATTGGTTATTTTGACCCCCTAAGTTCCTATGTTAGCTAACCTTTCATATGGGAAATGACTCTAAGTGGAGTGCATTTTCCTTACAAAGTGCACGAAAGCAAAAATCTGAAGGCTAGGTGCCTTCAAATCATCATAAAAACCCTTACAATTTTGAAAAACTGGAGATATGCACGGGTTACAACTCTGACAGGCGGGCAGTGGGCGTACAATGTGCAGAATGCACAGTGAAAATAAGACTATGGCACGCACAATGCACTGAATGCGTATCTGTGGGCAGGAAAAACCGCGGACTTCCTGTCATGCATCAGGGGAGAAATTTCCAAGTGAAATACTCCTTCCCCAGCTCTAAATTTTGACTTTGGCAGGTTTGGCTAGGCTGTTTTTAGTACCTGCAAGACAAATTGATCAAAATGAAGTGCTCTCTAAGCTAAAGTAGGGTGGAATTTGATATCGATCCCCAGTATGGTCGCCAATCTGTTGTGTTGGTTTTTTCACTTGGGTGAGTAAAACAACAACACTTGCATGTCTAGATGAGCCTGCTAGACAAGAAAAAAGTTTTTGAGTGGGTTAAACAAGCCAAACACATGTATAAACAAAGAAATAAAACTAAAACAACTAAGAAATAAAATTTAGAAAGCATGAGAAACTTAGAACCATGAAAATCAAACAATGACCAACATAATGCTACCAATGGATCAATAGATTAGTAGGCAAAACACCGAAGAGAAAAATAGGGACTTATGAGTCCCCTCTTCCTCCTTGGGAGGGCTCTTGAGTTGCCTAATGGAGAGCTCTTCATACAATGGAAGAAATGTCAAATGGTGAAGAACACCAATGCATATTCCCTCAAGAGGTGAGTGGAATGGCCTATTGCAAGGATGCTTGAAGGCTCCAAAGAGAAAAGAGGATTCTCAAGGGAGAATTCTTGCAACATAAAAATACTATGAATATCTTGGTTTCTTAGTGCACCCATGGCTCTTATTTATAGAATTCATACATGGAAAAATGAAATTGGTTCATAGTGTTTACAAGGGGCCTTTTAGGGCACCCTCTATTCCTTGACCAGTCCCCCATTCGGATTTCGCTCAAATATGAAAGTCAAATCGTGTTGGGGGTTGGTCCATAAGTGGTTGAGGGGCCGACAAGATCCATAAATGCATTGTTCATAGAAGTTCATGGATTTTCTTGTACACAGTCGTGCACTTGGCACATTGTGCGTTGAGGGCTTTGTTGGCACATGCACAATGTGCACTGTGCACGCACTTCCTTTGGTGAATTTGCGCATGTCAATTTTTGACCCAATTTGTATAGTTTTTGCCTTTTTGAATGCATTTCAGTGCTTTAAGTGGACTAATTGTTGCTAGAATTGATGTGTTTCCTTAACCATTTGCGTGCAATGTTGCAGATGATTTTTCAGTGATAACACCTTATTTTTCGTCTTAAGAAATCCCTTTATGGTCTTAAGCAAGCTCTCCGATCTTGGTATGCCAAAAAGGACAACTTTCTTATTACCACTGGATTCTCTAGATGCCAATCTGATCCTAATGTCTATACCAAGAAAGTAGGAATCCATCTCATAATCCTTTTCCTTTATGTTTGTGACCTTATCCTTACTGTTAGTGACTCAAAACTCTTAAACCATGTGAAAACTATCCTTAAGAAGAAATTTGAAATGACAGACTTTGGTTTTTTGCACTATTTCCTTGGCCTCCAAGTTTTGCAAACCAATGAAGAATTTTTTCTTTCCCAATCTAAGTATGGTTGTGACCTTCTTCATTTCTTTCACATGAACGATTGTAAACCAACCCCTTCTCCCTTCCAGTTTGGAGTCAATATTGTTGCCACCTGTACTTCTCCCGAAGTTGATGCCACCTTGTACCATCAGTTAGTTGGTAGCCTATTATACTTGGCTTATAGTCGTCCTGATCTTTCCTTTGTTGTTGGTATTATTGCCTGGTATATGAAAACACCCCATGAAAGACATTGGAAAGAAGCTAAAAGGATACTTCTCTATGTCTGTGGTATAGTTCAGTTCAAGATACATTACAGTTCAGGGTGGACCCCTTTATTGGTTGGTTTCACTGATTCAGATTAGGATGACGACCCTGATGATCGGAAGTCTACTATAGGTTATGTTTTCAACCTTGGTTCAGGACCTGTCACTTGGGCATGTAAGAAACAACAGGCTATTTCACTTCCTTAAGCAAAGCATAGTACCAAGCAGCGTAAACGCAAGTCAGGAAGCCTTATGGCTTTGACAAATTCTTTCAGAGTTTGGATTCCAGCAACAACATCTGAATTTCATTTGGTGCGACAATAAGAGTGCCATAAATATTGCCAAAGACCCATTTCAACATTAGCGCAACAAACACATCGAGATACACATGCACTTCATCAGAAATCTCATTCATGATCAAGTTATTGAAGTGCTATTTTTCCCTACAGAAGATCAAGTTGCAAACATTTTCACAAAGTCTCTTATAGAAGCGAAGTTTTCCAAAATTCGATCTATGTTAGGAGTTCAGGAAGTTGTCATTAAAGGGGAATAGGATCTAATGCCTCCTTCCTTCTCCTATTGTGTCACTATTTTAAATGCTTCAATCCTATCCCAAGTTGTTCTTAAGGGGGGTGTTATAACCCTATGTTTCATAGGATCACTTGGTGATTAAATTCTCTTCATCTAGTTGTATTGTATTGTAAATAATATTTTATTCTGCAAATGATTTACAAAAATAAAAATAAAAGAAAGAATACAAAATATAAAAAATCAAAAGAGAGTATAAAAATAGAAAAAAGATAAAAAGATAAAACCCCATGAAATAAACTTGGTTTGATTCATACTGTCTAACCATGATCAAACCCTTTAAATTTATGTTGATAGGTTAGTGAATAAATTTAGCCAAACAGTGTGATCTTGGCTAAATTAGATAGGTTAGCGAATAAATTTGGTCAAACAGTCTAAACTTGGCCAAATATATTAGGTTAGAGTAATTATTAATCCAACAATTTAAGTTGGGTCAATGTTGTTAGTTAATTAGATTAGGAGCTAGGTTATCATGTTTTATTCCAATAAGGATTTGCAAAAAGTTGTGAAAAATATACTTTATTTTGAGTTATTTTGGTATATTTATGTTTGGAAATAACCCCTTGGTGACAAACTGAAGAAAGGGGGCTTAGCACGACCCACATTTTAGTTTTTATCCTAAGTCTTGGGAAGATATGACCTTTTTTGTCGTTATCCGACTAAAAGGAGGACAGAGCTCAGTGGTTCACCCAGGCACGCCCAGATCAATGGGCTACAACAAGTTTCAGACCCCCTCGTATTTTTTTCCTTTAACGGTGGGGATGACCTTTTTGTCGTTATCCTAATTAAAAGGAGGATGAGCCTGCTGGTTCACCTGTGCACGCCGTATCAATGGGCAACAAGCTCTGCACTTCGTATTTTTTCCTTATCTGAGGGGTCCGAGTAGTTTTCCTAGCATGGACCCCCCACTACATGTCAGATACACATCTTACCGGACCCTCCCCCACTCAATCTCGCTTACCACTTATCCCCCCTCAAGGGAAACCACCTAACCACTAATCTAATACCGACCACCTCACTCTGCCACCGTACCCCACTACACTGTCACCCATCACACTCATCTATCTGTTAGCCAATTAATGCCATCCACATCACAACAATCCACTCTTTGTCCAATCAATGCCGCCCTCATGACCATTACTCATCCAAGTCACCATCCGCTCCATAACGGACACTCCTCTACACCATTTAACTCTGTTTCTTCACAATTATCGCATTGTTCACCATTACAGACACAACCGACACATCCATTTCATGTTAGCAAGCTAACCATCACCAAGCACACCATCAACAGGAACCACTAAGCTGGGTAATTACAGACAACATCCTTTTCCAATTTCATATCTCCGATTAATCATGTCACCCAAGTCCAAATCAGATGAAACAGAAGAAAATATGTTCCTTCCTCCTCCCATCGATTTAGACCGCACCCGCTTGGTCGATAAAGATTACCGAATTGCAAAGCCAAAGTGCGATATCGATTTCTTCTAATTACACTTCTGGCTCAAAGATATCTTCTTAGACCAGAGTGATGAGATCAGACTCTGGGATTCTAATCTACCACTATACATGTTTCCCCAAACCTATCATTTCCCTGAGTTTTCCCTTAAATGTCAAGCCCATTACCATCTCGACCAAAGGGCCATTGTGTCTTCCTATGGTGAAACTTTGTTCACTATTACCCCTAGATCGATAAACCAGATGCTACAGATCCCCATAATCGATTATGCTAGCCCTTTCTCCATTGAAATCCTGAACGAACTCTACCAGATGCTTTCGTTCCCTCAGAGAGCCCAAATATTCGATATTTTCCTACCAGAAGATGCAGAATTGGCTAAAAAGAACCCTCCCTATCCTTCTTCCATCTTCTCAGTCAGAGCCAACAAAATCATTTCCGCCCTTTGTTGCATGTTAGGATATTATTATGATGAATGGGTAGATGAACCCATCCTGGGTTTTCTGTCCATCTTCTCCACAAAAGAATAAGCTACAACTCAATTCAATTTCAGTCAGTGTCTGGCTGAAAATATGCATGAACAACTCTTCAAGTTCTCAATAGAGGGAATGTTCAGGTACTCTTCAGTGCTGATATATCTGTTCCTTTTTTTCCAAGAAGACATATTTTCCTGCACTCTTCAGAAATTGGATCAGAACGGGAACCCTCAATCAGTGACTTCTTGGACATCACTTGTGAGGAAGAAATCATCCAAGTTTAGCTTCAAGCACTTAATCGATCAGTTTTACCATCTAGTGGTGTGAATGCTCAGCAACAGAATGGAACCAAGGATAAATGAGGAGGCCCAAATAATTCTTCACATATCAGACTTAGCCAAAACATGTGTCTGGTATCTTTACCAGAACCATACTGAAATCAGATTTTATGGGTGTGAATTACCACCATACAAATTGTCAAAGTACCTTCCTGTTAGAATATTTTCCTTGGAATACATGAGGCAGATGATAAATTATGATGACATCCACTTTGTGTCATTRAAGAAGAAGCAACAACACATGATCAAGATCCAAATTGGTTCTTTCACATGCAACAAYAGAGCTGCAGGAAAAGAATCCAACAATCTCTTGAAAGAAATCAATTTCAGTCTGAGTTTCCCATGGAATTGTGACCCCTTTGGCATCATATCAGAAACCAGGATCAAACAAAATACTTCTCCCTATGCTCATGTGCCAAATCATGATATAGAAAATTTTGTGAATTAGACATACTGGCAGGAAAATGAATTTCCAGAAACTGAAGAAGAACCCCTCATTGTCACTGCCTCTCATACCATCACTCCTCAAGTACAAGAAGAAAAGAGAGCCAGGAAAGAAGTTACACCTTCAGTGACTGAAGTGTCAGCTGAAGATTTCCAAGTGTACAGGAAGAGGACTAAAACTAGCCACACACTAGACAAGTTTAGAGAAGGAGAAACACAATCCACCATTGTCATGGAGGGACCACATTCCTCATATTTCTCAGGCAGTCAACACATAGTGTCCACATCCTCATCCAAGAAGAAAACATACACTACACTATCAACTGACTCCTCACAAGAGCCAACAAGATCAAACATTTTTGACAAATACAAGATGATCAAGCAAAAGAATGAACTTCTAAACAACAACACATATGCACAATTATGGAAGAAGACATCCACAAATCAACACAGATTATTGTCTGCATTCGACACAAAGAAGGGAAGCACATGGCATTCTTTTAGGAACATGTCCCTCATCCCAAGAAAACTTCTGATTACAAGAAAGCATCATTTGAGTTTGATGTAAAAGAGGTTTCTAGCAGATCAAATGGACATGCATAGGCAAACATGGGAGATAATTTTCTCCACCTTGAAAAGTACATCATTGACTCCTGCAAAATTGCAGGTATCACTATATAATGTCCAATCTCAATTGAAGCTGGAAAATATATCCTCTCTTGCCAAAGATAATAAGATCAAATCCCTAGAGGAGATGGTACTAAAGATCAGTTATGATCCATCCAATGTCAAGGAAGTCGAGGAACTACTGAAGAAGAAAAATGTTGACATAGCATCTCTAAGAAAACAATTGAAATTTCTAGCCACTGAAGATTCACAGGCAAAGGAAATGGTTGAAAGTTAAGGCCACAAAGAAGAGATGATGAAATTGATAATGGAGCAGAATACACAGATAAAAGAGATGGAAGCTAAGTTAGACAAGTTGGTTAAAGAGAAATAGAAGAATGTGCAAGTGGATGTCATACCACTGGAGGTAGTTCCTCTCACAGGAGTTAGTACAGCAGCAACAACCACAACAACAGAAATCCCATTAGCCATTCTAGTGAAAATTTCAGATGCTTATGAGAGGTTGGTGAAATCAATGGAGGACATGTCCCTTCAAGGAGAGGAAATCATAAAGTTGAGATAACAGGTTAAATCCTCCAAGACTTGAATTCCATGTTCTAGGCCAACTACAACACATAAATGCAAGAATCACAAAGCCTCAGTCAAGAATTAAAGAAACTACAGAAGGAGATTGTCATGGCTAAAAATTTGTATGAGGCCAAGGAAAACATCTGGATGGACATCAACAAGTCAATGGCAGAAATATGGCCATTTATTCAAATTGTCTTTGAAAAACGTGGACTGGTACAAAAGTGCAGACAAGCAATTGAAAATATAAGGGAATAATTATAAGAGAAACCTACAGAGGCCACTGAGCTCATAAGGTTCCTAAACTCCAAGACCAARCAGGAGTTAGAGGCTTTGGAAATTGAAGACATGACAGAGACCATCCTTGAGTTCAAGAAGGTCCTGACCAAGAAAGGATTGATGTTGCAGCTAGAGGAAAAATCTCAGATAATGGACATTGGATTACAGAGATTTTTTAGCAATATTGACACACTGCAAAAAACGAGACTCCCTGGATTACTAGTGATAAATAACAAGTTCATCACTCTATCAGAATACAAGCAGAAGATCAACACAGTGGCAAAGGATGGATCAAAATTTGTAGGTATAGAGGGAATAATTACTGACAAGGATTTCTTAGAAACATTACAGTTGGACCTGAGCATCCAACATGAGATAAATTATATTTTTATTACAAAGCCTACTTTTGCCAAGTACACTGAGATGGACGAAATATACAGAAAGTTACTCACGGTTTCCATCCCTAGTCAAAAGAGATGAGAATACCTATGTTCTTTACTTTAGTAAAAGTGATGTGGATTTTCGAGTCAGCATGAGGAAGACAGTCAAGTCAAAGTGATGAATCATCAACTACTTCCCCCAGAATCAACACCAAGGATGCGAATAGATTAACAACATCCTATTATTTTGTAATTTGCAATCTAGTTAGTTAGATTTTTCTCCACAATATCCTAGTCATTAATGACAGGATCAGATGTAACTATTGTATAAATACTTCTCACTTTGAAGTATTGAGGGTTTATTTTTGTGCCCAAAGAGATATCTGTGTAATTTTTTAAAGGATCGACCAGTGATAAAAAGGCTATTCACAGGATTATTGCATTTGATCGATTGGTGATGTTTATATTTCTCTATTAAATGTTTTACTTTTCTCTGTGATCATTATGTTTTCATTTTCTAATAATTAAAAGGAATTTAATGAACATAATTTTTCTAATGCACTCTGTTTCTGGTCTTTGATGATATATATGTTCTTCATCTGAAGTTAAGTAAAGAAATTCTCGATTGCTTCTTTTCCCAATGGACTCTCACATATTTTTCTGTCTATTCCACCTCATTTAAGTTTAAAAGATCCAACGATCTTACTACCTTGACCTGTGAAAGAACCTCATAAAGACTACATCTTATTCTAATATTTAATACAGACCCCATAGCCTAATGGAATTTTAAATTCCATTCTTTAGCCAACTTTTATAAACAAACAAACAAACTCAGATCTTCTTAACTAGCCTAATATCTAAAAACTAAACAAATTTAAATCATACAGAGAGATCCCTCTCTAAAACTGGTAGGGCTAGATCCCAGTGTCAAAATTGGTTTTGATAAGTTACCTCTGTCAATTTATTATACCCTTAACAACCTATGGCAATTACAGAGTGCTAACATAGTGGCGACCATACTGGGGAATCGAACAAATTTTTCAACTTTTTGAATTATCTCCTCTAGAAAACTTTATTTCTGAACACTGAAAGATCTAACTTTCAAGAGATAAATGTTCAGAGGTTGTTGAAATTTTTACATATTATATTAGATTTCTTCAAATTTTAGTTCTATCCCCAAAACGAATTCACACTAGATCTCACCCTGATCCAGAACTTGTAACAATAGTAGATAATCCAGAAAAATTAATCAGAAAAAGAAATATTGTAGAAGGTCAAGGGAGTAGTAGTCCTCTTCATAGGGCCACTTCTCTTCCATAGAAGCTTGTCATAATCCAGGACCTCGAGTTTGACCTACCTTTTGAGCAAAGCCTTTTCAGAACCAAGTCTGATAGCTTTGTGAATGAAATAGTTCTAGATCAAACTATCCTCCAACCTAGAACCCCTGAAAGACTTTCTCCTAGAACATACTTTGATCAACGAATCCTTCAAGAATTTGAGAAATTACAAGATCTAGCATCAAATCTTGACCAAGCATTGTATAAAGATCATTTCCAATAGTTTTTTGAGCTCTCTACCTTGTCTATTGCCGCAACTTCTATCAATCCTCAAGTATATCAGTCTATACCTCCCAACCCTTCTTCCTCCATGTCTTGTGTCACTTGTCCGCCAATCATACAAGTTGTCATCCAACCTCCTCCACCAATCATGGCAGCGATATATGCTCCCCTGGTGTTGTCTTCTCCTTTACATAACATGCCCCGGGACTATCAAACTAGGATTCCCCAGTTTGATGGCACTGGAACCCTTAATACACAACAACATGTGGATAAAATGAATGACTTTTTTGATTTACAGGAAGTTGATGAAGAAAATGTTCAAATGAGACTATTTGCACAAAGTTTAACTGGTGATGTCAAGAAATGGTTCAAATCATTACCTGCTGCTAGCATTCCTGATATTACTGTGTTTCATCGATCTTTTATCAGCAGATGGGAGGTAAATAAAAATCCTCTCCAAATTTTTTCTGAGTATGAAAATATCAAAGGAAACCAAGGAGAAATTGCACAGGACTATTGCATTCATTTCAATAATATCTATAATGAAATTCCTGTTGATATCAAACCCCCTCAAGGCATGGCCTTGATCAATTTCCCTGATAGATTCGATGTTGATATGTCCTACCAACTGACATAAAGAAAGTATGCAACACTGGAAGACATGCTAGCAAGGAGAGCCAGACAAAGAACTGACAGGAGAGTCACAATTAAAGAAGAACCTTCCACTTCTACATCAAATTCCAAAATTGATTTTTGGTTAGGACTATGGAGAGAATGATGGAAAGACTACAAATCAATGACAGGAACTCGCCTAGAGAGAATCAACCTGCCCCTCAGATTCAAAATCCCAATTTCAGAATAAATCCTCCCCAGATCAGACAAAGAGAGCCCAGAGACCAAAGGGAACAAAGAGGTCTTGATTAATAGATCAAACCACCGCTTCAAGAAAACTATGTTGATGAAGGGGAAGAGATAATTGAGGAATTAAATGACATTCACATAAATCTTATGGAGGTTAATGACGATGATTCCATTTTTCCCACTCAATAAGAAAATGAAATTTTTCTCTTTTCACAGACCGAAGTAGATGAGGAAGAGTCAGAACAACAAGCCTTCGAGAATGAAATAATGGAAGTCCACAGACAATACAACTTGAGGAGTAAAAAGTCTAATGACAACCAAATTAAGAAATCTTCTAAAATCAAGAAAACCTCTGATACTGTTCCAAAGAAAGTTCCTGAGAAGAAAAACTCAGAGGCTCCTACAAAAAAATTGCCTGACTCCGTACCAAGAGAAAATCAAATTGAGGTTGATTCCACAAGTCATCCTACTTCTACTGCATAGAAAAATGTAACTGATAGATCATATTTTCAGAGTCAAAGAAGAACTCCTACCACATTCAGTCTAGAAAGTGAATTGGCTAAACTGAAAATACCTATTCCTCTGTCAGAATTGATGAACAAGAATTCTTACCGATATCGAGTGATCAAATCCTTGAACATAGAACCAGGAGTAGGTACATACATTGTCAATGTTGTTGATGATCATCCAGATCTATTGTTTGGTCCTGAGGTGGAGGGAAAAGTTGACACTGGTTCGGTTCCTCCATTTTACATCAGTTTAAATATTCATGATAAGACATTACAAAATGCCAAGCTGGATTATGGTGTTTCTCACAATCTTATGCCCAAGGATGTGATGGAGAAATTAGGGTTTGATATCGTGATCAAAATCTGGACCAGGGGTCAAATTTTAGCTCAAAAATCAAATTTCTCGGAATTGACTCAAAAATAACGAGTGTGTAGCCCTCGTCGTCACAAACCCAACGCAACTCATTTGGGTTCAAACGGACGTTGGATGAGAGAGATATCGCGATCTGTTGGAATCGCCAAACAGGTAAAAAAAATGAGTGTTGACTGTGCAATCCATACAGACCGTACGGATGTTGATGTCGCAGAGGCCATACGTTCGTACACTGAAGTGGCATATTATGACATGGAAGTTTCATATTGGTAGCTAAGGGGAATGACATTGCGACACGTGGCATTTAATGGGCAAATGGTGTGGTGCCATGTGGCCCAGTCATGGGTTGCCACATGGCACCGTTGTAATTGGTTGCTAGTTCAAAATTTTATGGAGTCCGTGGGGATCGAACCCCGGACC
>SNQJ01S0007719.1:165065-175070 GCA_010110895.2 Picea sitchensis
TACGTCCGTACACTGAAGTTGAATATGATGATGTGGTAGTTTTGGATTGGTAGCTGAAGGTGAATGAAATTGTGACACGTGGCATTTAATGGGCAAATGGTGTGGTGCCATGTGGCCCAGTCATGGGTTGCCACGTGGCACCGTTGTAATTGGTTGTTAGTTCAAAATTTTATGGAGTCTATGGGGATCGAACCCCAGACCTCCCTCAAGGACCAAGCGCTTTAGCAATGTCCGCCCGACCAACATACCACACGTCATTTCTTAATATATATATGGTTTGGATTTTATTTAAATTTAAGTTATGTTATGGTTGGGCACGGTTTGGGTTGGGGCTAAGCCTCAGCCCCCTTTCACATGTGAACCACCACATGACCATATGTGCATGCGTTTAAATGGACTCAAAAAAAAACCCATGCGTGTTTTAACACTTGGCGCTAAACCATTGGGTTTAGGAACCTAGCCCTTTTGTGCGAGAAAACAAGGTCACATGGACCCATGTGCCCACGGGTTTGGCGGTTAGGGGCTAGGCGCGCCCATAACCATCCTACAGTTTGCATAGTTATGCGATTGCATATGATTTTGGGTTTAATCTCGTAAAAATGCGCGTGTTCTAGGTTGAACACAGAGGTGTGTTTTGGCGAACCAGAGACAACAAGCTTGAAGGAGGAAAATGGAAGGAGGCCTATCTTCTTCATTTTTTGGCCAAATGAGGTGCCAAAAAAGCCCAGCTAGGGGTTTTTGGACGTTCTGAATCCATTGAAACTATTTTCACATCCATTTGAAGACTTCTTTTTCATGTTTTTAACCATTGAAGTTTTAGAGAGCTCTAGGGAGCTTGGAGCCCTCATTGTTTGAGGTCATGCTCATATGAGCCTATGTTTGTTTTATGTGATTGAATAATCATTTTTGGCTAATTAATATGCTCTGAACATTTTGGGATAGGTTTAAGATCCATTTGAGGACTTTTACAGGTGTTTTTTCCAAAAAGAAGCTCAGGGAAGCTTAAGGTCACATGTAGAAGAGGTCATGCCCGAATGAGCCATGATCTGTTTTCAGAGTTTTATTAGTCATTTTTGGGGTTTTTATGTATTATGATCCCAATGGTACAGTCATTATTTCCATTGGAGTTGAGCAGCAGATTGTAAAATAATCTTTGACAAATTAATCTCAGAGAGCCAAGTCCATTAATGGAGGCTCAAGGAGACGTAGCCCAGAGAGGGGTGAACTCCTTTATAATGTTGTTCTTGTTGTGAGTGTTTGCTGGTTATTGTTTGCTGCAATTTATTTTTGCTATTGTATTTATGAAAAAAACATATTTAATCTTCCAAAGACCTCACACATAACCATTTAAAGGAAGCATGAACTTAACACATAATTCATCTTGCATGAACTTAACACATAATTCATCTTGCATATTTTAACACATGGAGCAAGGTCCTGTAAAGTTTATTTTTATGAAGTAGAGGGTGCTTTCATATCATAACAAGTTAGCCCACTATTTTCAGATCATATCACCAGGCCTTACAAAGAATTATATTCCTTTGATTCAAGCAAAGTGAAATGCATAGGCTTGATTAAAGACCTGTGTATTACCTTGGCATAAATCTCAGCTAAAATCATGTAGGTAATGAATATTGTCGTTGCAAGTATTCCTCCAAAGTATGATATGTTATTATCTCGATCATGGGGTGCCAAGTTACAAGGTGCCTTACAGTTTGACATCTCCTATGCCACCATTCTGGTTTTTGGTTAGCAGAGTAGGTTGTACAGAGAGACTCTGATGAAATGCATGGTCAACAGTGAAGATAAAACACACAACTATCCTTTATACTATGTTCATTTTGATCTAGATTTCTTCATTTTATATAATGATGGTGATATGGATAGTCAAATTGCACAACTGGAAGATGATATATATAACATGGAGGAAAGTAAAGCAAACCCCGAGGAAGAGAAAACAATGACAATACAAACTAATGAACCAGAAGAACCTCTCTGGAGTCTAGATTTCGATGGAGATGTTAGTAAAGAAGGATCCGGAGCTGGGGTGTGGGTACATAATCCAAAAGAAATATTTTCAGAAATCCATTCTTATAAATTAAATTTCCAATGCACCAATAATATAGCTGAGTATGAAGCATTAATGCTTGGCCTAAAATTGTTGAAAAAGATTGGTGCCAGAAGAATTTTGGTAAGAGGTGATTATGAACTTATCATTAAACAAATAAAAGGTGAATATTCTGCCAAACACCCTAGACTCAGGGCTTATAGAAATGTTGTTTTGGATTTTTTAGAATGCTTTACTAAATATGACTTGCAGATGATTCCTAGAGGACAAAACATACTTGCAGATAGACTGGCTACTTTGGCAGCCACGTGTAAAATACCTTTCCATCCAAATCGCCAATACATAGTGGAGGTGAAATGCAAACCTATTGTCCCAGACAATATCAGGGATTGGCAAGTGTTTGGTAATGACGAGCAAATTGATGATTTCATGCAATCCAAAAATGAATTTGAGTGTGCAAATATTGATGTAGATAATGATAATGAGAGTGTAAATAAATTAGATTTAGAAGAAACAAATGAAAAAGATGAAAACTCTGATATTCCGCAATTGAAGAATAATATTTTACCTAGAGGATTGGTTCCTTTAGAAGAACTGTTTGATTTCAATGATGTAGCTAAAAAACATAAAATTGAACCTACTGGAAAAGATTTTGAGGAGTGTAATATAGGAACAGATGACAAACCAAAAATGATTAAGTTATCCAAATATTTACCTCTTGAGAAAAAAAAAATATATTGAACTTTTCAAAGAATTTGTAGATGTCTTTGCTTGGAGCTATGAGGATTTAAAATCTTATGACACTAATATCACACAACATAAAATTCCCATACAAGAAAATCATAATCTATTTAAATAGAAACTTAGAAGGATTAATCCAAAGTTAATGCCTCTAATAGAAAAATAAATAAAGAAAATGTATGATGCTAAAATAATAGTTCCCCCGAGATTTTCAAAATGGGTTTCAAATCTAGTTACTACTAAAACGAAGAGTGGAGAAATCAGGCTCTGCATTGATTTTAGGAACCTCAACAAAGTCTCACTCAAAGACAAATATCCTCTGCCAAAAATGGATGATATCTTACAAAATTTAGTTGGATCTAGTAGAATTTCATTACTAGATGGGTTTTCTGGCTATAACCAAGTCCTTGTCCACCATGATGACGAAGAGAATACAATGTTCACTACACCTTCAATCACTTGCATGTATGTGAAAATGCCCTTTGGTTTAATGAATGTCGGTGCCACATTTCAAAGAGCAATGGACATTTCTTTTGTGGATGAACTTGGGATATTTATTGTCATATACTTGGATGATGTAACTGTCTATTCAAAAATTGATGAAGAACATTTACAACACCTTAGGAAAGTTTTTGAAAAGTGAAGAAAATTTGGAATCTCATTAAATCCCAAGAAAACTTTGTTTGGTTTATAAGAGGGAAAACAGTTGGGACATGTTATATATAAAGATGGAATCAAAATAAACCCTAGCAGGATTGAGGCCATCCAGAAGATAGACCATCCAAGAAACATCAAGGAATTACAATCATTCACAGGGAAAATACACTTTCTGAGGAGATTTATCTCTAATTTAGCAGAACACCTAAGAAACATCACAAACATGCTTAAAAAAGATACAAAAATAAAATGGAACACAAAAGCTAAGTAGTCCTTTAATAAAGTAAAATAGGCATTGACACAGGCCCCTATAGTAATCAGTCCTAATTATACCAAAGATTTCTACCTATTCTCTTTTTCTTCTGAACATACCATTGCAATAGTCTTATTGCAAAAAAACAACAAAGGCCATGAGCATCCTATAGCATTCTTCAACAAGTCATTAAGGGATGTTGCATTGAACTACAACATCATGGAGAAACAGATTTTTGCCTTGGTAAAAGAAATTAAGGATTTTAGAGTATACATTCTCCATTCACATATCATTGCTTATGTTCCTAATGGAGTAGTGAAAGATATTCTGACTCAAGATAACCCAAATGGCAGAAAAGGCAAACTGATGGTTGAATCAAATTTTCATGCTTTAGATATAAACTTTCTAGCTGCAGTTGACGAACAAGGAGAGTAGGCGAATCCACATGTCAAGGAGGTGTTCTCAAAATCTCCATGGTATGCAGACCTCATCTTTGTCTTACATCATTTACAAGCTCCTCCTGGTTTGACAAAAACAAAATGTTTTATTCATATGTGGGTCCCATTTTCTTATTGAGAATCATTTCAGTTCTTTCTCGAGGATTCTTGGGTGAAGTGTCTCAAAGGTTTAAATTCAGCTCTTAAATTTTTCCATCTACATTCCCCCCTAGGCCTTTAGCCCCTTCTTCCCATGAGGTAAGGTACAACCCTTTCCAAGTGGACCCTTCCCCAATGCCCAAAAATGTGGATAGATGGAGGGGATAAAGATAGAAAATGGTAAGTATGGAGGGAACGATCGATGAATCTTTAGATATCCACTAGGTAAAAATCTATCCTAAAGGGAAACCAACTTACTAGGGCACCATTTGACCCTCCCAGGTTTGAACAAAGCAAAGAGCATAATGTCAAGCAAACATTATGAAATCCATAAATATTCAATGCAACATGTTTAAATGTTTTAAAAATCAGAGAGATACATACCATGATACTCAGAATTATTACCTCATGGAGAAAGACTCATTGTCATTTCAGGACCAGGCCAGTGTGATGGATAATGTTTTCGATGGTATGTGGACTACTCTTGAAGAAAAGAGGGGCCCTATGGGACTATTCTTAGGTCATCAAGATCTTGGCACTCCATGTCTGGAACATGTGGGCCTCGAGACACGATCTTCTTAGTTATCCCTAGGCTGGGGGATAACACTCTCAAAGTTTCCAAATTTGAGGACATAATTAGTCCTCTCAAAATCACCAAATTTGAGGACAACCTTGTCCTCCAATATAAAAACAAGAAAAACCAAACCTCAACAATATTATTTTCCCACAAATATGTTGCAGACCACCTATACGACCTACTGATGTCACCTATCAACTTGTATGAACCTTCTCCTACCCAAAAAACATGTACATATGTACGCAATTGTCCCTTCTGCAACCCGCGTACGTACGCGACTATGCCCACTGCAACCCGCATACGTTCGTGATTGTTCCCACTAAAACCCGTGTACATACACCATTGTTCCCACTATAACCCATGTACGTATGTGATTGTGCCCACCTGCAACCCCCGTATGTACGCGACTGTTCCTACCTGCAACCCGCATACATATGTGACTCTGCCAACCTGCAACCTGCATACATGTGTTATCGCCATATCAATTCTTTGATGGAATCCAAGTCTCAGATTTAGAGAGGGGATACATCAGGGTGGAGGCGTGATATTTTGGAGGACCAGGTTACATATAGCGTAGAAGGGCCAATATAGCGGAGGTGCGGAAGTTGATGGGGCCCAGCATGCCATAGATATCGAGCAACCTAGATCGACGGTTAAGAGACATATTGAGTGATGAAATAACATGAAGTTTAATAACTCAAGAGCGGGTCGGGGAAAATATTTTGGTTTCACTTCGCAGACACGTGGAGCCACCATAGGCATATCGGGGCAAAAAGTGGTATAACTAAAACCGTTTTGTCTTGCCCCCGATATCGAAAAAAATATATAAAAGGAGGGCCTCGATCATTATTTTATGATATTTCAAATCATTCGAACATTTGAAAATTGGCACAAACCCTCCATTCGAAACTTAAGCTCGACAGTGAACAAAACTCGCGCATCTTCAGCTGATTCACAGGTATTTTTCATCATGGCCATGAACCCTGTCATTTATCTGTAATAGAGAAAGACCTCACCTCTAAAGAAGAATCCCTAATTGACAGGGACTCTGATGTATTTGACATATAAATAACCATCTCACCCATTTCAGTATCCAGAGCCAATTTGTTAGACAATGTGGGAATGCACATACCTTTCCTCAGAGCAACTGACCTCACATACCTTTACATAAAATTAAATGCCTTCCTTTCCCAGGTTCATAGAAGTTGGTGTGCGGAACAATATTCGTAGGAAGAAAGGTCATTTTGAAAATCGCCTTCCCTTTCCCAGAGTTCATAAGTTGGTGTGCAGAACAAGACTCACGAGAAGAAAAGGTCATTTTGAATAAGTTAGGGTCAGAGGTCTTATGAAAATTAGATAGCTCATCAATTCGACATGCCCTCATTATACCAGAGTCTTCCCCCGTAGTATCAGAGCCCTTTGAGGAAGAGAAATTGATCACAGTCTACAGAGAATGTCCCTCCGAAGTCAAAACCCTATTTTTTCAAACCATTGTTAAAACCGAATATCATTCTGAGATTTTGTCGTTACCTATGAATGTAATCGTCATGGTTATTGAGGTCTAGTGGGCCTGCTCCATACTTAGTAAAATTCTAGGATTGGATAACGAAAAAGTTTGTGGTAGAAGTCATGTTGGGTTTCCTGTTGACCTTTTTTTTGTCAGAGTCCAGTCAGTCGGTCTGTATCAATTTTGAAAAGTTCATCGCTGATAATATGCACCAATAGATGGTAAATTTAAATTCACTAAGACACTTCAGGTACTACACGCACTTGCTGAGAATGTTCCTGGAAACAAATAAGAAAGAGTTCCCTGAAGCTGCATTCATTTCGACTGAATGCAAAAGGATCACAATGTTGATTTTTATAAACAAGATCATGTCCATAGTTTACAGTTTAATCTTCGGCACCGGCCTGCCAAGGGTTTTGGAAGAAATGAAAATCTCTTTACATCCCAATCCCAAGAACAGGATAGGAGATTGGATGTTGTTGATGCATTCTATTGTAATTTGGGTGTATAGTTATCAAGAAGGACCTTACCTTTTACCTGTCTTCCTGACTCCCAGATTCTTTTCCCTGGAGTTCATCAGACAAAGAATTATTTCAGAGACAGATCACTTTCTGAAAATGCACAAGGCATCTAACTTAATTTTCCTTTCCTAGTACAACCATTTGTGGTAAAGACTAGGTCCTGTTTGCCTCAGATCCCGGCCAAACTCGGTGAATTTGGATTTACACAATTACAAGGGAGGAAATATGACCCACACCAGGTCATATCTAAAAGAAGACTGTTGAACAGACAATTCCCCTATGAGAATAAGCATGCTGAAGGATTTGATAAACTGGCAAATTTGGAAACCTGTGCAGATATGGAAGTCACTTTGAAACCTGATCAAGCACAACAAATAGAGTCATCCCCGCAACAGATCCAGACACAGAAAAATTCTCCAAGGTTGATTATTAAATCTCCCAAGATGAGTGTTTATAACAAAAGGAGCAGTTCAGAGGCTTTGGGCACCGGTGGTCAACAAAATGTTCTCAAGAAAGTGAAGATCACATAGTCCCCACCGGTAGTAAATCTGGAGGAGGAAGAGCCCAAAGAGAAAACGAGCATGGATATGGTGGAAAGAATAAACAAAAATGAAGAAGCTAATGCAGAGAGTATGCCACAAAGTGAAAGTAGCTCAAGGGATTTCAGCAGCAAGAAACATATCTTTAGCAAGACACCTGGGGCAGTTTACCAATCCAGAGAAGATTTAGTGAATCAATATGTTGTGAAAGGAAGTATGGCCAATAGTGAGATAAGAGATTTGTTTCCTGAAGTAGAAAAGATCTCCCAGCACAGGGCTTCCATGTTCTCAGTCAGGGATGTGGAAAGAAAGACATTTAACATAGCAGTGGAAGATGAGGATAAAGTGTCTGAAATAAAGTTGCACTATGAGAATATTGGTGCCCCAGACAAGGTAAATTTCCACAGAAACACCAGTGACATGCTATATTCAGACTATATGATTCTGAGTTTGAGGGTTTCAAGACTAACAACCCATGCACTTAAATTATATGGATAGTTGAAGCAGGAGAAAGCATCCAGCAAATCCTGGCAGACCCAGGTCAAAATATTGGAATCTGAAGGCCCTCAAGGGGTAAAAGCTTATTTATATGAGACAGAGAAGATGATCCAAATCCTAAAGAAGAAGTTGAATATGTCCACCACAAAACATCCACAGGCAGTAGAGTTAGCTGCTCTAGAGCAAGAAAAGGAGACATTCAGACAAGAAGTGATAAATTACAAAGCCAAAGTATTGCATCTTGAAAAGGAAAAAGAGAGTTGGGCATGAGGACAAGCAACAGAAATCAGACATGGATGCTATTGTACCTTCTACTATAGAAACTGAATCAAGCACTGATGGATTGGTTCAAGCTATGTTCCAAGTAAGCTTAAAGATAGGGGAGATCAAGAGCCTTGAGGAGTTCATAGAAAAGCTGCAGCAAGAGATGAAAATGACGAAAGAAAAGATGGCCCAATTTCAAAAGGAGAATCAATATTTGCAAGAGAGGGTGAACAAGCTGAAGATGAGGTTGAAAAGAAAAGTATGGTTGCAAGAAGCTAAACATGTAATCTGGGATGTTATTGCTGCTGAAGCTGCTAAATTCAGGGTTTACCTGAATTTTATAAATGACAAAGACAGCATGGCTATCACTGCCCGAAGTAGATGTACTATTATTAATGAAACACTAGCGAAAAAACCCCCGGAATGGGCCCATAACGCTATTGATTTTCTGAATTTTGTGCCCACTTCTTATCTTCAGACCATTGGGGTAAAGGACAGAATTACACTGATAATTTGGGCCAAGAGGATCATCGCTAAGCACAATTTTCTCAAGTCGGTTCAAAACAAAGTTGTGCAAATGGAACAGAGTATACAAGAGTTTAGGGATACATTTGAACAATTGTTTATCAAGGGCCTCCCACTATTTTGGGATGGTAAAGGGAAACTATACAATCAAGAGGAATACAATTCTCTCCTCACTCAGAGCATAATTGATCATTCAAAATTTGAAGGCCTGGAAGAGAATCTTAAGGGACCCAGTTTGGTGGAATATTTGGTCGCAGACTTTGAGATTTTAAATCAGTTCAAGACAATGAAAATCGGGCTGCCAACTATGTGTTTCACTACTTGCATTGACCTGGATATTCTGATAAAGGAAATGATGGATTACGAKATTCCTTCGGACTCACAGTGGAAGGAGATTGTGCGGTTGGGCAGGATGAAATGCATTTTTACAGGTACTAGTAAGTAACCTCAAGGTGTCACCAAACTGGGAAGTTCGACAAGGGATCACAACAAGACAGATGGTGCAAAGGAAGTCGAGCAGTCAGAGAGATCCATCCCTAGTTTATGAAAGGTTTTTTGTTTAATAATTGTAAATCGGTTCATATGTCGAGACTGTCAATTGAAATTATTATAGTCAGTTTTAGAAGCTGAAACGTTTCGGTTTCAACCATTGTAATTGAATTGTATAAGTACTAGAAATTATGAATGAATTAATGTTGGCAGAAGTGCAAGGGAACATTTTTGTTGCTTCTAAACTCTATTGTAATTTTCTGGAGCTAAATTGAATACATATGCAGAAGATTTTGAAGTCTCTATGAAAAGATTCTAATGGTGGTGATATGAGTTTTGTCTTCTCTCATCGTATGTATTTCCTGTGTTCTTTATTTCCATTTGCATTGTCTTTTGTTTAAATTGGATAGTTAAAAGCTCAGAATTCATCTTGTGATGCTCTCAGCTTAAGCAATTTAAATTGTGTGAATTTCCTCTTAACTAATTCAGAATTCATTTCAGTAATGCTCTGATGTAGTTATTTGTTTTCTCTTTCTTCTTACACCCTTCTTAAACTCAATTAACAACTCAAATTCATTGCCTCATTTATCCTTTATCCTTTGGAGAGTTCTATTATCTAGTCATTGTTTTCATTCACTTTCAGAATTTCGAATCCATAGCCCTAAGTGTCCCTCCCCTTCCTTGCCAACAACTTTATAAAAAAAACCCAAATCAAACTAAATCTAGCCATTGATTGCCAAAGAAATACCTAGTGACACGAGAGAGTTCTC